>JARACY010004682.1:0-25632 GCA_029255725.1 Scrobipalpa atriplicella | reverse complement strand
ATAAGATAGTTCCGTGTTTTGGGACGAAGGGGAGAGATATAGCCCCGTGTTGTCAGAAGATGCATGGATAATCGGTAATTATAGTGATAGGTTAAATAGTAGATCAAATTGCTTCGATAATCAATCTTACGTCAGAAAAACTAGTCAACAAATGGAAATTATTACTTAACGTTATTTGACATTAGGTTCACGTGAATGCATAAGGTACTTTTGTTAAATAAATAAAACAAAAAACATGAAAATAATTATGTAGACAGGTAAGTAAATATGAGCCGAAACGATGAAAAAGCGCTAAGTGACAATGCATTTCTCATCAACAGTGGATAAAGCACAATTTTTTATTTTAGCCGATATCCATGAAAAGTAAATTACGAGACAAAAATTGCTTAATCACTATCATCATCAGATACAACAGTTCACAGATGGACACAAGCTTCTGTTCTTGATATTATGTAATTTAATTAGCGTTTAATTTATAGAGTTCTAAATGAAACAATAGGAAGAAACCATTCCTTCAAAGATACCCCCTTCCTACCGCCCGCACCTCGTCCGGTATAGTTGGTAATACTATTAAATAATCTGTGGTGATAGTCTGTAACGACCAGACCTGGGAGGTGTTGATTAAATGGACTCAAGTTGATGGGACTTCATACAAAATGGACCAAGTTTCGACTTGGAGATTGGATTGGGTAATTGATTAAAGTTTGCTAATTGTCTCTATAATTATTTACAATTAAAATTAATTTTTGGACACCAATTCCAAAACAATCTTTTAATTTGTGACTAAAGTATGAGGCCTTTGCGTTAATGAGCGCTATAGAAATTAAGAATAAAATTTTATCAATACATAGTTACCTTACCTACTTAAAATAAACAGATGTAGAGCATTATATTTAATACAATAACGATCTTGATACAGTAATAATAACAATGTTATAAGTCGAGATTAGCCTGTATCTTTATTGGTCGGATTTACCTTTCACTACTGGCCGCGTATGACCGCAATCTAGGCCGCGTGCCAACAGGTATCACACGTAAGAAAGTGGCACGTAACTTCGCTGTTACAGATATCGTTTCCGTGGTGTAGCGGTTATCACATCTGCCTAACACGCAGAAGGCCCCCGGTTCGATCCCGGGCGGAAACATATTTTTTCATTTTTATTTCTCAATAGTACCATGGGATAATGTATCAGGTAACTAACAGTTTCTTTGACTGGACCATTTTTTGTTGAGATACCATAAGAAACGGTGGCGTGACGACCTGAACGCTTTTGAAAAATGTTTGCAATTTGGTCTATCAACATTGCAACATAATTTACGCCACTGAAATATTTTCATATGATGTCCCAGGTTAGACATACCGTTAGTTGTTCTAGCGACTAAAGTTGTTGTCTCGGGCGGGCCGTTCCGTTTCTTGCGCTAACTCAATTACCGCGACAGGTCGCCGCGATAAATGCGTTTTGCTAACTCTTGCACCGGCTTAGAGTACGAACTGAAGCGGAGAATATTTTGCAGGTAGTTAATAAAATCTTACTAGCAAAACGTAGACGACACTCTCACGGAAAATAATTAAGTATACCATGGAATTAGGTACAGGTTTGTAGAGTCTAGAGGTATATGATCGCTAGTCGATCCGCAATACAAGTCGCAAAGGTCTGGGCACGACTTAACTAAATCTTGACAAAATTATTTCAATTCGTAGTTGCAAAAATCACGATTTAATTAAGTCTATACGAGAGAACAAAAGTCTCTTTTTGAACTACGAATCGCCACCATTGTAAGATTCCGTTTTCCATCGGCACAATAAGAAGCTGCAACACTTAGGCATTCAAGTATAGAGAATTCGCAGGAAAGCCGTACGCAATGATGATGACAATAAGAAGTCGAGCGTGCAGCTGTTGGGCCACTGACCACATTCTGTTATTAGTAAGACTTCGTTGGTGAGTCGAATCAAAACATTAGTGTGTAACTTGGACCACTCTTGCTGCGGTCGGCATAACTCATAGCTCGCACCTCTCTCACCCGAACTAGCAAACTTTGATATACGGCCTTACTCCACCTGAAGCCTGTAATTGTAAGTTTCCACGGTTGTACCAGGGCAAGGGGGGGATGGAAACACCAGGGGGCAAGGGGGACATAACTTATACGTCCCATTAACGGCCCACAACCATAACTCACGACAATGCTTCGCTTTAAGTGAAATGTAGCTGAAATTCTGTTTGTTACTCAAGTAATTTAAAGTGGACAGGTAACTCGTGTAAATGGATTGCGTGTTTAGGGGAAATTGAATAGGTTAGTGTCTACAGAGTTTTGCGAGAGATTTATGGAATGCAGAATTTTGTGTACGAAATGTTACACCTTTATGTCCTTTATTATTAAAATAACACAATGATTCTGTGATAGTTAATGGAAAAAAACGTTTATCTGTCAGAGGGTTGTATCTCATACCAGCAGATAACTGAAATATTAACAGTACCTATGTTTTTACTTTATTTTAAGTATTCCATCCATCGTAAAATGATAACTATATAAGTTTTTGCAATTATTGTTTTTATTCCTACGAGAATGATCACGATCAGCAAAACATATAACTTATTTACCAGGACAGCAGAAAAACAACGTGAGGCATCAGCATGCGTCGACACGTGCTGGTTTTTTTGAGACCCCCACTCAGGACCCCCCTTTCTGCGGATAAGCCGTATTGATAACTATCGTGTGTGAGTGTGTCCGTCCGTCTCCGTTTCCTGCACCACGGGGGGCTCAAAAACACCTATTATTTTTATTTGCTTTTTTGTGAAGGTAATTGTTAAAGTCACTTTCATGCGCAGCCATAAAAGACCTATAAAATTGTGGAAAAACGATGTTCAGATTCATGAAAGCGATATATCCGGAGAACTAGGTCGTGTAGACTTCAGTAACAGTGGCAGAATTCTTTTGACCAAAAAATGTTACTCTTTTTTGATAAGCCGAAAGGCCACAATTTTTTTGTAGTTCATGTTCGTATGTTGATCATATACCCCATCCTCAATTTGTATCATATTTAATTATAATGATATTATCTAGCTAGCGCACCAGGAATGCATAATCCCCTTCGGTTGATTAGATAGCGAGAAGCGGGGAAAAGCTGCATTGCACATCCGGGATTATTCCAATAATTTGGTCTCATTTGTTTCCACCTATTTCTATTTTATCATGTCCACGTCCAAGTATCTTTCTCATTATTTATAAAAATACTTAGGTCTTTGATTCCCATAATAGGTACTGGTAGGTACATAATATGATGTTATTTAGTGCGATTGTTTCCAGTTTGTTTATTGAAAGAATTAAAAATTTGTTGACCAACAACAACCTCTCAACATGGTTATTTAAAAAAAATATATACCACCGGAATGTGAAATTACCAGGACATCATAATATCTACGCCAGAGGTTCCAGCAAATAACATACGCATTTCCGTGTGTACTAGCAAACGGATTAATCAGCAATTGAGCGCGAGAGCTAATCCTAATACAGCTTATATACAGCTGATACACGCACAATACAGCTTTGCCTCGCCACTTGCTGCCTAATTGACGTGAGGGGATTATAAGCATGGAAATAGTGTCAAGTTTACTAGGACAGCATAAACTGACTACAAGTAGGTAGTGTAAAGAGTACTTTCGGATGAAGTTGAAAACAATCTGCTCACACAAACTGGGAGACGTATCTCAACTACCACCGTCATAATCGATTTAAAATAAGGTAGAAATAAGTATAACAAACTGAACGACCGTTTTTAAGGAACACCGGCCAAAATAATAATAATAAATAATTGGCTTCATATATTTTTTTCCTTTTTTGACCTCTGTTCCTTATAAAAAGCTAATCAGTTTCATAGGCAGATTCTCATACTTCATGGTGCAAAACCCTTTATGTTACACGTTGCGAATAATATCGAAACAAAGTAAAGGTAAAGAATATACAGAATTGTTGAACAAGGAACAGCTCTACAAACATAATGATGTTTGAATGGCACTCAACTCATTAACTAACGATATCGAGCTTTCTCCAGTCTCCATTGGAGACCTGTCTACCTAAACACAATCGGCTTTAAATCCTAGCTCCAGAAATACAGGGACGAGACTTGATTGAACGTCGAAACCACAATGTCTCTAAATACCTAATGAGCGTACTCCAACTAACTTACAATAGGACGTCTTAAGTCAATTCCAATTTTAACAAAATTTCCTTCCTAACAACCTTGGCTTAAGGTTCAAATTCCGATGCAGACTCCGAGGACATATCCATGTCTGGAGTATGTGGATTTGGATGGATAGTACAAGCGTAATTAGTCATTAGCGACAGTGGGCAGGAAACGGCGATCGTGAGGTGCTCCAGTCTGATTGGTTTATTGCATTGTGGTTTGTAGACGACACCTTGTACTGAAAATCACTATGTGTCAGGCAACAAAGCAATGTATTGGGAAGTATATAGCCTTGGGAAAATCTTTACTAATATTATAAAGAGAAAAGATTTGTATTTTAATTTGTATATTTTGGTAACAAATAAACTCAAAGCTACTGGACCGATTTTAAGAAATCTTTCACCATTCTTTACCAGAAAGCTACTGTGTAACATCGGCTACTTTTTACAGTGGGAACATATTTGATATTCACGGGAAAATTCATAAAGCCGTGGGTTAAAATGCCAAAGAAGTGGCGCAAAGAGCTAGTAGAATTGGAATATAGGTGTGCAAAAATAATCCTATTAACCACAGAATAATTTTCATGATTTCCTTTTACATCAGAACGAAGTTCCATATCGCCGATAATCTTGTTGTTAGTCCTTCGCGTCCACTAACTCGACGCTAACTTAAGTCACTGTCTATAACTGCGTTAGGTCCCAGTCAAGCTCGTGTAGTCTTCAGAGCTTTGTAGACGGACTGTAAGACGACTGCATTTGTCGCAGAATTACAATATCTGAATTTTTTCGTGTCAATGACACATGGCAAATTACATCCTAGAGACCCAGAATTTAGCTACTTGTATTGCGGATTGACTGATTGAGCTTACAGAAAATCCCTACCTGACCATGTTCTCCTTACTTCTGCGAACCTGAATTCGAATCCTGTCTCAAACTTATAAGATTCTCGTCTAATCTCTGAGACCGCTTAGGGTTAGGGCATGTAGTCGTAGAAGCTACAGTTGTGTGTCAATAGTTTATTTATTGTGCAGTTGTGATGTGCAGCAAGTTGGCGCTACGATCTGGAGCTCTTTTATAACTGAAGCACTTCGAAGGAGATACTTAAGGCTTCTCGTGCAGTTGTGTTGCAGTGTGGCAATACAGCCACTGACCCGGGTCAGTTATACCCGGGCTGGTCCGAATACACCCGGGTAGGTGCACGTATCACTGTAATCCAGTTATGCGCAAACTTGCACCAATTAGTACTTGCTTTGATGGATTACTTGCAAGGATATTGGTTGACTCAGTTTCATGTGGAACTTAGGCAATAAATTCAATAAAACTTTGATGAACTTCATGTTTCATAATTAATTTAGGATAACTTCTAAAATAAGGTGCTCGTATACCTTTTAACTAAACGTAATTGATTGGCATTGCAAGTCTAGGTATATTTATTTTATTGAGGATGAAGTAACAAAAAAATTAAGATTTTTCTCCTTGGGGTTTATGTATTAAGCTAAGGAACGCAATTTGAAGACTAGGTTCATATTTTTATATTCTATACATATCTATATAAATTGGGGCAAAAGGACATCCTCCACAATAAGAGTCCAACCATACTAAACCACCTTAACACTCTCCGCCTTCAATAATTCGTCGTTTTATAAGCAATCGTGTTTAATATTCCTTCAGATGTAATTGTACTAATTCTGATGATATCCTCAGATTACTGCGGCCCAGCGGCTACACATCGTTCATTACTGTAATGGAGATATTATGGGACTGTAACTTTTTTACAATGCCGTGGCCCGGCCGTAATGACCAGTGAGATAGCTCATTAATGGTTTGTGTTTTATGCCGATGTCTGGATCTAAGATGCTGATTGATTAGTTGAGACATTGTAAGCATGGGATGGATGTCTTATGGGGGTAATACAAGGGGTAGTATTTTTGCTTTGCGACAGTCTTATATTTATGAGCAGAGAGTTCTTAATCACGTTTTAAGAATGAGGAGTTTTTGGCAAGGTAATCACATCATATTTACGGCCAAGAACGCTTATGTACCTAATAAAAAAGGTAAGATATATTTTTTCTTGTGTCATATACTCACGTCATACTCTACTGTGCCTATCTTATTTATTTAAAATCTTATTAATCCAATATCAAACATCTTTACTATTTAGTTCGCAATATGACTAGCACATCAATTTCAGAAATATCGTCAAATTTTTAAGCCAACTATTTATTGCCAATAGCGACTTAACTTAAGGGGTGGTGCACACTGGCATCCTAAGTTATAACCAGCGACGGTTTATAACGCAATAAAAATACACAAGGATAAATTGAAATTCATTCGCCGAGTCTAGAATTGCTGTAGGTGGGATAATGAATGTAATGCTTTGAATTCTGAATAAAATGTTTAATGTTACAGTAAATAACATTTGGCGCAAGCGTGTATCGGAGGCCAAGATCTTCTTTGGGTCGCTGAGCCAGCGTAGTAAGTAAGTAAGTAAATAAAATTCCATTGGGTAAGTATTTTGTTGTATCTCAAACCTCTTCAACATTTGTTCACAAAACGGAATTGAAAAATATTAAAAGGAAATGAAGATAGCAACTTTGCCATTAGAAGCAACATTTTCACGGCAATTTAACGAAATCAAATCGCACGTTCACTTCAATGTTACAGAAGTGCGCAATACAGGAAGAAACGCGCAATGATAACTGTCAATAAAAACACGTATCTCCTGCAGGCGACGAAATTATTCGTCGTAAATATCGTCCGACGGCCGTTCCGACATAAATAGTCGTAACGTAATATATTCGCATCGGTGTGTACGCGCCTTAATAGCGCATTAAAACGCTTATTAGCTATTCAAAATGTATTTTTATTCTATTCATATTTCTTGCAATTTATTGGCAAACGATAAACTTTTACTTGCCGTAAAGGGTGAATTGTGTTTTTATACTCGACGGATTGAAGTTCCGATAGACAGTCAATTTTCGGTTTAGGAGAAATTAATATTGTTATCTTTTGGGGGTTGCTTGTGTAATGTGTTACATAAAATTGTGCCATAAATACTGCAATTGTAAGGAATTGATGGTTTAATAAAATGGTATTTAAGACAGATATCAAAAATACGATTAGGATAAAGCTAAAATTCCTTTGAAGGCCTAGTATAAAACACGACTTACAAAGTTTTACAGCATTTCCGCTACAACTAGTTGCCGTAAGATTTAGATAGCACGAATAATGTTGCGTATTCGTAGATATTCAGCAAGTATTTTTCTTGAAAACCCCAGCATTCCGGGAAAATGAAGGTAAGCGGGCCAATTCTCACAATCCGCACGCATCACAATATCAATTCCGCTGATCCCACAATACTTCTAAATCACGGCTTATTTACGCTTTACATACGAGCTCCAATCCAATTCTCAGCTCACGGCGTTCACGAGGATTAACCCCTCCCCCCACTCCCTGCCACTTACGGGCATCCCCCCTTAGAGACCATTTCTTCAATAATCCTTATAAATCCACTTTATATTCATCCACCTTAAAGGCCGCTATAAAAGCATCTAGTATTCAATTTTTCTGTTGGTACAAATTGTTTGCAGAGTTCTGATCTAATTTTCAAGAAGAGACGAAAAATTATTTATAGAGGTAAAAGTAGGTTGAGTAGAGCAGAGTTCCATCTTTATGAAATTAATTTTTATCTTCTTCTTAGTACCAGATTTGCTTTCAATAAAGCAAACTGTTAGATTAGTTCCCCTCTACGAAGACGTTTATAAAAAGTCCCCATTATTTAGAAAGTACACCGATTTACAATCCCAAAACACGAAGGCAGTGAAATCAGGGTTGGTATCGCAAATCAAACGTTAGAAATATAGGGTAAGTGATATTCTCTGGGGACCTGTGGGGTACGATCGAGACGAAAACATGATGTAGTTAGTATTGGTGGGAGTAGGTTGTACTATTAGTATATAAATCAGTCATTTGTATTGAATGAGTATTCGACTGGTGATATTCTTTCAATTTTTTGTAAAATTATGGCGGTATGATAATTTATATATGACTACAAAGCCCCAGAAAAGTCTTGTAATAAATAATGTAACTAAAACATTTAAAAAGCTCGTATATGAAAGTAAATAAAAAGTAATAAATTTGCAGCGGGAACTCTTCATCTTCTTTGCGTTCATAATTCGCAGTTTGTATTCATACGCAGGGCGGGCGGCGGCGACTGCTTACCCCTGTGGCATCGCGCGTTTATTACTTGAACCTGCACTACTATTGACAAGTTGATGACGTCATTATTTTATTTTAGTTTATTGGAGTGTTTAAATAACTCTTCATCTTCTATGCGTTCATAATTCGCAGTTCGCATTCATACGCAGGGCGGGCGGCGGCTGTGCTTCATATTACCCGCGGGTTTGTGTGTTTATTGTATTGTACCTCTTCTATATACCTACTGATGAAGTGTTGATGATACTTATCTTAATTTTATTTCACTTTATTGGAAGTGAAAAACCATGCAATACTAACAAAAAAAAAATTGTATCCAATATCTTTGACATAACCTGAACCAATAACTGTTATAATGTGCATTTCGGGTCGTTGTTCGACTCGAAAATCCACTCGCTAAGAAGAAGAAGAATGTGCATTTTGTAGATGAAGAATTATAGTGGATCCAGATGACTAAGATAAATATTCAAGACAAGACTTTAAAACCCATACCCATAAACTCTATTATTTTAAAAATAAGTTCTTTTTAATATTCGATACCTTTTAAACTTAACATAATCATGTATAACATTATACCTAAGCAGAGCTTTGGAATGCTTACATTTATCTAAGCAAGAATATTTTGGCAATTTCACCGAAACAGCCCCTGCAATCAGGTCGTCTACGTATTTACATGAATAATAATAAAAAAAACGTATGTCGGTCCGGGAATGTCCGAATGGCTAGTCCAGTGTTATCGTACGGTCCCTACTATTAACTTATGAAAATAAGCTACAATAACACTTTGTTTATTTTGCGTTATGCCTTGCCAGGGAAATTCGCGACGGACAAAGGATTTGGTCAGTGGAGCTCAAAGTTTTTTTTAATGCGAAATAAGTATACCAAAAATTTACCAAAAGAAATTATTAATATTCACTCTGTGTTGCAATACTTAACTGGTATGACAGTGCCTGTGTTTTGGAGAGAAAAAGCCATATTTACGAAGCCTATACCATCGGGCATAAGGTATATTGATGCTATGCACCACACAAAATATCATATAATCTTTTTGGCTTCAATAATTGTAGTCGACCTGAAGATATGTTGAGTGCCACAAGCCCATAACGGTTTGAAGAAAGCTTGCTACCTCGATGTTGTTTTGAGGCAGCCCCACGTCGGGCGCCAAACTCGCCGCTCGCCGCTCGCCGCGGGTCGACGCCACTGTCCGAGCGTCCGAATGGATGTTGTCAGTGTAAACACCACTTAAGCACAAGCATGCAGATTACAACTGAATCAAATTATTTTTAAATGGCTGCTTTATGTTGTTGCATAACTGCCTGAGTAAATAGCCATTAGTTAAACAAATGTTGAAAAGTTTTTATTTTAAGATTTAATGTTGAGGTGCATTTTAACTTGAACGCAACACCGCTGCTACTTTCTAAGCCTATAAAAAGAAAAGCCACCGAAGCTTTAAAAAATAAAACTATAAATAAACACGGCTGTCACATAAATACAAAGCGCTCACAGCGGGCACAATATGAATTACATACAATCGAACTAACCCCATGGAAATAAACATGGCTTCCTTCAAAAACCCCGTGAAATCTCGACCCA
Source organism: Scrobipalpa atriplicella (assembly GCA_029255725.1). Classification (NCBI taxonomy): domain Eukaryota; kingdom Metazoa; phylum Arthropoda; class Insecta; order Lepidoptera; family Gelechiidae; genus Scrobipalpa; species Scrobipalpa atriplicella. The sequence continues at coordinate 15,642 of JARACY010004682.1, read as the reverse complement.
CCTCATAAAACACGTGAAACAATATCTTAGGCGCAACAATACTTGCCAACATAACCTCTTCAGTCAACATTCCTCTTTTCACCCTTATTGGTATCGAGCAAAGTTTGAAAGAGACCCATGCTGGGCGCCAAATAGTAAAGTTGTCAGCGTGAGGCTTTTCCTGCCCATAAAAGTATATTGTGCGTCGGTAAACGCGCGCGGCTGTTTGTCACCATTTGCATATAGATGTTTGCCGGCGATTTGAAGATTCGAGTATCAACAATAATAGAGGGGTTGATTGTGTTTGCAGGTGAACCGTCATAAAGAAAATTCTGAGAAAAATATTTCTCTAGGTCTTACCTTATTTGTCACAGATAGGATCTCTTAATATATTTTTTAATCGAAAGTTTGACAAAAAGAAATTGCTTTGGTTATCTCAAATTTTGAGTAGGTATTACAATGATATTGTTTATCGCATTAAACGGACTGCCATTGCGTTTTTGCGACTTATCTTTACAAAAAAAAAAAAAAACTGCTATATGAATTTTTTTATTTGCTTTTTTTCATTCAGGCAATTGGGCAATGGCATAAAGCGCGTGAGTAGTACAGCCGAGGATTGGAGATATTCGCGCGGCTTAGCCGCTGGAACGACGAGATGTGAAACGAGGTGCTGCGGTGGGATGGATTTAGTTGGGAGTATTCTATTTCCAAATGTAGGTTTATAAATGTGTATAAGCTACGGTGACATTTAAGTAGCAGGTACTGCTTCACCTTCTTTTTCCAAAGTTTGGTTTTCTCTGTTAATGCTATCGATTCGTGGAGGGCACAACTTAACTAAATCTTGACGAAAATTACTGCCGTCTCTTTCTGTTCTCTCATAATAGAAAATGACAGGTAATTTTTTTTTTTAATCTAAGTAATTTTATTTGGTAAATTAGTTAAGTTGAGATTTTTACAACTACGAGTTGCTACCATTATAACATCTAATTCTTTGTTCGTCTATCCACCTGTAAGGTGTGGTCAGAATGACAAATATCTCTCACAAGGAGAGGATCATAATGTATATGTATTTTCTGCTCATATAAACGAAAAATTTAAGAAAGCAGACTAAACACATCATTAAACCATTCTACTTTTTTATTTCCAGTACGCCCCTGTTTACCTCAAGTCCTTGATGCGCTAAACAAGCTCGCAGTAGGCCCGTCACGTCCAGCCAGAGCCGGCTCCAGGCGCCGCCGCGTGGGAATTACGCAAACCACCGATAAATACCGACTTAGCGCCATAAACGCTACTATCTTAATCATACTAAGTGGACGCACATTTTTTACTCCCAGATAAGTGAGTACTCCACTGGTAAAGAAAATATTTTTTTATAACTTTCGCTGGACGTAATAATGTAGATATTAGATGTGTGTGAATAAATCTAGAGTCCAATTTACTGTTATTACTTTCTGTGTTGAAGTAGGTGGGTCACAATTTTGTGGAATTAATATATTTTGTAGTCCCATTTTGGGCGCCAAAATGTAAAATAGTCAATTTGAATCTCTGACTGGATGCTACACTAGCCTAAAAAAACTTTACCAGTATGTATATTATAGTAAAGGGTGATTAATTGAACAACAATAAATTGTGCACCTTACTTTAAATTAAGATAACCTCAAAGTAGCCTAATCATTATGTAACTGTTAATTTTCCCGAACAGCATCCAATAAGGCCCGACCTTAAGCGGCCCGTAGTCGCGTAATCTTCAGTGGATGCAAATTAGTCGGTTCTTGAGGAGAGTAGGAGACTTCACGTGAAGAGGAGAATTAAGTAATTGTATGCACGCAGGGAGTGCTTCTAATCAGCTTGAGGGTACTTGGGGTAATGTGGGTAAAGAATTAGGTGTGAAATTGGCTCTTTCAGAATTGTATAGTGAAGAATTGTGTTTTGCAGGTTTTTGGTTGAACAATGATGACGAAAAGTTCATGATCTTTTTTTAGGGTGACACAATTACACAATAGATAAAAAAGCAGAGAAAAAAGTAATGCTGAATTCGGTTAGGCATTGACTTTTATTAGCGCTTATTATAATTGTTGACTAAAAGAATACCTACTATGGGTATAAATATTATTATGAGTGTCGTGTTTTCTCCAGTAAACTGAACTTGTACTTGAAGCACGTACGTTTAATTATAAGCATAATTATAAGTAACTGAAAGCTTCCTTCAACAATTTTCATCAAGTTTCAAAACTTCAAAACTGGCTGCTGGTGACAATCGTTTACTCTTCAATCTAAGCTTTGTTGGGTACGTACAGTATCCCGTTTAATTCAAAACTGTTCAAATTTACCAGTTGTCAGTGTGTATAGAGGCAGAGTACCACCGGTGTGGTAGCGATGGCTGCAACAGTTCGACCGAGCTTTCCACTTCGAAAGTCGCTGCCGGTGACATCACCGTGCAGAGCTAGGAAGTTATAGAATTGCACATTGAAATTACTGGTACAAGAGACATGACACCTTAGGTCTCTCAGTGTGCACGCACTCTGCTATTTCACTAGGATCTACTGGGCTGGACACCCTACTTCTATCTCACCGTAGTCTATAACAATAGGCTACGGTGCTGCTTACCATCGGGTGACTTCAGTTACAACCTTAGAATTTCTTTGCTGGTGTCTGCAGATTTTCTCGCGATGTTTATCTTCACTGAATAAAAGTACTATAAATATGAAATATGGAAACCGAAAAACAAAATAATAACGGTTGTGCATGGTGGGATTCCCACCATGATCTCCCACACATGAGACTGCGGCCATGGTGTAATGACTTCACCATGGGGCGCATTTAATATCTACAAATGTTGTGCTCTACATTGAATGATTAGACACAGGTCGGGAGTCAGTGGTCCTAGAGTGAGATCTGCCAGCGACGGACGACGGTTTGCATCCATTTTCTGTTGTAGCACAGTGACCAATGATTTACGGTCATTTTCGTCAATTCTACAAGTATGAAGCTCTACGTTGAATGATTAGACACAGGTCGGGAGTCAGTGGTCCGGGAGTGAGATCTGCCAGCGACGGACGGTTTGCATCCATTTGCTGTTGTAGCACAGTGACCAATAATTTACAGTCATTTTCGTGCAGCTCAGTTTGAATGTTGGTTAATTTAAATGCAAGCAAGTACTAGTTTATTGACTGGTTTCAGTCACTGTTGGATTCATATTTGAGAATTTAATCACTTGCATCTATAAACATACGCAAAATAAACATTACAATTATTTTCAAAAATAAACCTTGGATTTTTTATTTTTCTTTGCAACTTATACTGGAGTCACGTTTTGTAAGGGCATAAAATTAAATTCTAGGTGATGACTTGATCACAAACTGTTTTTGTTTCTATTTGAATACTTTATTAAGATAGACGAGGAATAGTTTCGTGAATAAATCCCCAAAGCAAAACTAGTTTTCATTTCCCCAAATATTTAGAAGAGCGTATCATAGGGTCGAAACGTCAACGGGAAACGTCAGCACTAGTGACGCCCCCTGCGTCGCGCTATCAATTAACGCGCACTCACTGGCTCGGAAACTCCTTGTCCTGGACACGCTTCCACCAATCGTTCGTATTCTGACGTACCAGCTGAATTCACTAATCGGAATTTGCGCACGGAATTTTTGGCCTTCGAATCATTAAAATGATTTTGATGTTTGCCAGGGTTTTTATTAGATGGAGACGATGGTGGACTACTTTCATGACCATGACCTAGTATAGTATTATATTATCTGTGCCATAAAATAGGAAGGTGTAAATCTAGGTTTTGGTAAAAGCTATGCTGACAATCTTTACACTCTGTGTAAACTACTAATGTTCTAGGTCAGGTATCATTGAAAAGTAACTTCTATTTAGCAAGGAGTCAGGGAAGATAATTATAATAAAGAGTTTTAATCGAACCGAAATCGAAAAAGATAAAAATCGAAAGAAGAATCAAAAGGTATGGATGGATCTTTGACTTCATCCATCGTCACAATCATAGCATAATATTTATGAATAACAACATCCAAACGCTATAACTACCAATAATCAAACTAATACAATTGAGCACGTCTTTCAATCTGAAAAGCGCATTCGTTCGGCTCAACCGCAGGGCACTTTCCACTCTTTGCCTCCTCTATAAGAATCACTGCATCTGTCATACGAGTATACAACTCAAATGTCATAACGCGAGGGTGTTCAACAACTGCAGGGGTGCAAGAATTATTTTTATGCTTTCTGGCTCCGTCATAGACGGCTAATGGATGGGACACGCACGTCGACTCGTCCCTAATGGGCAAATTCGCTATTTATACCTTGAGTAGAGGGAATCTGTGCGATTCTGATGGGGATGTTTTTTGAAATGGTATAAGTGAGATAAATTGTGTCCATAAAGTCATGCTAAAGAGTTTGATCGTTAATGTTTGTTGATGATGTATGCAATGATATCGTACTTGTGAACATCTATCGTTATCATTAATAGGTTAGGCATTGCAACCCAAAAAAATTGAAAGCTAGTTAAAAATTTCCAATTTTCACGTTTTTTAAAGTTTGCACGTTTAATATTAATTACTAATTACAAATTTTCATAAATTAAATAGGTACGTGTCATATTCAAAGGAAATTAAAATGTGATGGCTTGAATTCTACCTTTAAATTCAAGATATTATATATTTAAATCACAAAGTAGAACCGTCCGTTGTGACCTTTAAACAATTTATATTCATATTCGCAAGATTTCATGATAACCTTTTCTCACATTGCGCCGTTAAAAAGCGCGCCAAGGCCTCGGCCGGAGGAGGACGGGAGAGAGGGGGGCGGAAGGAAGCGGACATAAGTCACCCGGCGCGCGCTTCCGCCGGAACTTGCCGCCTGACACGTGACCATGTCAATTAGCCTCTTTCGGGCCTTCCCCGCGACCAGGAGAAAACCGTGAGAGGGAAAATGCAAGGGATTATCAGTATCGATGTACAGTTTTTTTTTTGAAAATCTGATTTGATTTGCGAAGAAAAAAATATTTAAAGAATAGAATGCAGAATATCGGAAATAAAATTTCGGTCAAGGTGATGGTAAATATAAATCACACAGACGAAATTTCGTCTCTGGATTTTGCATTTTATATTCGCACGTAGAGTCGAGACCATTGAATACTTATTTATATAATTTTAGAGGGAGGTTAAGACTTAGTTTCCTTTATAATTCTTGCCCAAGGAATTCAAACAATTTTCATACCTACCTTTTCCAGGTACACTTCATTTCGCAAATGCCGTGACATCTTCCTTGACAACAGCTCTCCATAACTCATGCAGCCAGTCTCAACACAGCAGCTCCAAAGAAAACAAGCGTGTCACTTGCGCAGGAGCCGACAAATCACGGAGTTAATGCCTTCGACGACAGCTTCATGTCCACTGATGCTATTCATCAGGGAGACGCAGCAGGAGTTGTAGGAAGTTGGTAATGTATGGCCTCACCTTTAGACACTGGATTAGATGTGTCGTAGTCTGAACTAGAATGGTTTAAATCAATGAGTGGCCAATTTGTTACCTACACTCAAATATATTTGATCAATTTAGTACCTTCTTATTACTTTACTCTATTTATAGTAGAAGCAATCAATAAGTTTTTTTTTTAGTTTGTGCCCCTGGGTGGGAACGTAGATTTATATGAGCTGCATTGATGATAAATTATAATGTTGATTGTAAAATCAATGAAATTAATATAAAAACAAATAAAAATAATTTTAATTATGATGATGCATCATCTAGGGGTGCATCTTTATATTGAGGTTTGGAGATCAGCATTCGGCAGCATCTTCTGAATACCAGAGAGAGAAAAATAACAGTTAAAAAAACCAACAGTTTTAATGGTGCAGTATTCGGTAGCTGACTACTTATGTTCACATAATGCGCTTAATGGTGACAGATTCATATCCCTCAGCGTGATACATCAGGATTGGCCTAGTAGGTAGGACTTGGAAACACGTGATATATGAACTCACCTCTGTAGGTTAGTTAAGAGACGAGAAAATAGTAGATATGGAAATAGATATTTCAAGTTCCTAGGAGAATTTAAATTATGTTGTTCTTAAAACTTCGACATAGGTATAAAATTATTTCATTCAACGGCTGGTGATTTCTCTTTAGCTACATTTAAAAAAATATAAGAACCAGAGAAATCTTATCTTACTGAATGAGTTGATCAAGAAATAAATAAGTTTTCATAAAATATTAGATACTTGTTTGTTAAACTACTAGACGTTTGATTCAAAGTTTAAAATTAAATGGAGTCGGAAATACCCACCTATGACTCGTCTGTTTCGATAAAGGGAATTCTCCGAAAGATAGTCGTTGCCCAAAATAAACGCATTGCAGATTCTCGCGTGGTCTCTTTGAGTGTAAATTAGATTAGTTGCTAATATATTCGATTCATAAGATCAAGCACTTGCATTATACAGGATGTAAAGTGCAGTTTATTGCTCAGGCAATGGAACTGAACAACTACATAAAGAAATTCTAAGTACTGGGAAATTATAAAAAAAATACGATTTATTATTGATCAGATACTTTGTATGAGTAAGTCATATATTTCTTTTTTATGTCCTGAAAAAAATCTTTGTGAAATTGTTCGATTTTGTGAACTGAGCAACTCTATCAGTTTGTAGGAAGCTGCCCCTCAGACCCTGTATACATGCACACTTGCAATATATAGCGAATAATTTACTACCTTTGAAGACAGTTTGTCTTTCAATTGGCCCACGAGGAAACAGCTCGACTACAACGCATCAAAACCGCAATCAGTCGGTTCATGTGAAATGCCTCCATCAATATTCTTTAACCATTTGCTTTTACACTTTCTAATTTATCATTGAGTTCCTTTAAAGTATATTTTTAAGTATAAAATATTGAGAACGATAAAAGGTTGTCTTTGTCCTTCAGTTGGACAACCTAAATTGTTGTTATGAACATTTCTAGGCATTTCAAAAATGCGTGATTTTGAATGTTTTCCTTGTCGAAAATTGGAATGAAATGACCAGTAGTGATTTCTGAAAAAGCCTCTTCTTTCCATGCATGGATAAGTGGAGGAGATTCTTGCTCGGAAGCGCATTTTTTGTGACTGATATCATGAGTGCAAAACAATTAACCTCTCCGATGTCCAAGCACAAACAAACCTGCCAGTTAGTCACAGTAATCGGGCTTGATTAAAGGCGCGTTTCCGTGAAATCGGCCCGCGGCGCACGCGCACCGATAAATCACCAACACGAGAATAACGCACCGCGAATATTGTGCAGTCTGGTGTGGCCAGGTTTTTTTTTTTTTTGTTATATTTTGGTAATTGAAGCAAAAAGAGGCCTTTACCCAGCAGTGGCTGGGTCTGGACTGGAAATTATGATGAAGCAAAATAATTATGATGTGTGGGATATGGAGTATTCAAACACATTAGATCTAAATTTTTTGCACCTAATAAGGTGCTAATAAGCTGAGTTTCCTGGCACTCAAAGACATTATCTAGGTATCTTTTTTTTTTGTATGGTTTATACAAATATTATTTTTTCAAAATATCCTAACTTTGAAACATTTGATCTGGCTATTCTGGCCACACCAATCCAGTCTAGAGTAGGGGTTTCATTGATGACTCTGTTGCTTGTATTGGCTTGTCGAGGAAACCTCAAATCACTTGAGTGGCGGCTACGCTTTCCTGTATGGGAATTTGTTGTTTACCGCTGTGTGGGATGTTTGTTCTTTGTTTGTAAACCTATCTTCGTGGCATGTAAATTCAGTAAACAAAAATTTTTATTTGCCAACCTAATTGAAATACTTTTAAAAATTTGTCAGACGAGGAAAATATGTTGACGTAACTGTGTATGGAATCTTTTAAATATTTGATGCAGATCAAGACCTGTCCATGGACAAATGTACACTTGGGGTAGTATATGTATGTCCATCATCGATAAAGATCTAGTCATTAACAGGGTTCTTCTAAACTTGACTCACATTAAACAGTTGAACACACGCATAAAGCAATTGTCCACATCATCGCTTAATCCCTTGTGTTACAACGTGTTATTATTTCATTCATGAAGACAGCTATGAATTAAACCTTTGATAAGCAAAGTAATTAAGATTGAGACCGGTTTGATCTGGTTAACAGTGTGAACATTTATTTTGCCTACAAAGTCTCTAATCACGCCTTTGAAGTCCAAGGATTCATGAAACTGGTTAACATTTTCTAATAGATATACGAGTTGGTCTACGAAAAACGAATAAAATTTGATCCTCCTAACGTTACTCGAGTATGTGAGACGATTTCTTACATAAATAAAAACTCTTCTTTATTATTTGTAAGGTAAAGTTTGTAAGGTAAGTTCGTATATCTGATACTTCAGAGTCTTGAAACAATGACACGAAGGTACCAGGAGCGCAGAGGCAGGCAGGAAGTATGATAGAGACTTGCGAAACAAAGAGCTGTCTGACTTTGTGGCAAGTCAGCGGGTACCAGGGCGACAGGAAGGCAGGAAGGCAGGAGGGCAGACGGGCTCACAATAAACACGTTGGGACATCGTTAATCAACGACACTCACCTTCAAGGGCCGGTAGGTTAGGAGTGTAACTGGAGGTTAACTTGGATTTTGTAAAAAAAAGTGTAACCTTATTACGTAATACGTATAGTCGTTTTGATTGATCATTTATTTTAATTTATATCCTTGCCACTTCAGCAACACACATTCTTTGAAGCTCTGTTCTAATCGAGAGGAAATATGTGTGTATGCATGTCTTCGTAATATTTTTTTGATTTTATTTTGCAGATCATGTAGATTTTTTTTTTACTGTAGACTATAAATACCTGGGTCAAAATTAATATTTAACTACTGGTGCTACCGAGCTCTCCAAAACAATAGGATCACCTTGACACAACAGCAAGGTGCGGGGGATGACGTCAGCAAGGGGGAGGGGATAATTAATTACTCCAGAGTGGCAGGTGCACAATGACTGGAAACAGTTCTGCGAGTGACGAAGCAGGTTTTTTTTTATCTGGAAAATTTTCGCGAAATGCTACGAGAGCGCTAAAATTTCGGAAGGTTGGTTAGCTTTAGTAAGGGGAAGCGTTGCAAAACTTGCAAAGGAAAAATTAATTTCTGGTAGAATAATATGATTAAGGAAGGATTCTTGATCGGTCTACATAAAAAAATCTGGTACACCAGACTGGAACTAAAAAGGATTACCGATTATTCCTATAATCCGATTAACACCTGTTTAGTTTCCAGACAAAAGCTTAATGCGTCCTCGAATGACGGCGCAATAATCAAATCCTTTAGCGCTAGTGCGATACTCAACACAATAGCCGTCACAATCTGCCGGCCACCTGAAATCCGAATTAATTCATATTTGCGCCGAAACAATAGCCCAGGCCAGCCAAAAGCGTACAGCCGACCGCCAGGGAATTCACCTGCCTTTATCTAGCTCCAACTGTGTCGGGGTGTTTTTATTGTGCGTGAGGGTGTAGCTGTGTGGAGGCGGATACAGCCAGCCAGCCGGTGCCGTTGGAAACCTGTCCGCGGTCTCACACGCGGATTTTACACGGGGATTTACACCTCCACATCGGACAGACCGAAACCCAATTTAATCTGTACACACTAAAGTCCAATTTCGAATGAAAACAGGATATATGAATTGCCAGCGATGATCGCTTCCAACTGTTTTGCGGACGCAATTCAAATTGTCACCTGAATAATGAGCATTCAGCATATTGGACTTTAAATTTCAGCCATTAAAGCCGTATTCGCGCTGTTCTCATTTTAAGAGAATCTCAATTACAGTAAATTGATACGTCGCAAAATGGAATCTGTGTGTTATTAAATAGCTGTTGTATTTGTTTATCGGGGTTGTTCATGAATCATAATGAGTGGGTATCGCAGGTGCGGTGGCGCGGAAGGACGACAAGCGGCCGATGCACACAATATGGCGGACTTTCCGTTTCCGCTGGCGATTGCGAGGTGACGTGTGCAGTTATTTGTGTACCGATAAGCGGTTTTGGCCAGATTATTTTTGGTGGATTATCAAAGCACATGTTTGCTTTATCCGGGGTGTTTTTGTTCCACGGATTATGAACAAGGTTTTACCTGATAGAGTACATGACGTATCTTTAGGACTATATCGTTCATCTTCCCGAAATTCTAAGAATATGACGCTGTCAACTATGGGAAATCTAAGCAGAAATTTTGCTAAACTGACTCTTAGACCAGAAATCGGTGGAAGAAAAAGTTGAATTGTACTCTTCCTTAGACGCCCTTAAAACAATCCCCTTGTCCATTTCAGTAAGCATTAACACATATCTATCTTTGCAGGATTTTGTCCTACACTATATCAGCCGCCACCACAAAACGACGCGAGTAGAGCTCCCTCATTAAACTACTCGCGACAATCTCCGGGAATGCTGCGGTGAGCGCGGCTTGTCACGTCGAGACGTCCCGACGACAGGAAGGTGCAACTGAGTCTAGTATGGAGTACTTTAATTGAAATTATAGAAGGGGTACTTACACAGATCTAAATTTCAATGTTGAACCATTTTGTATCTGTTTCAATATTACCCAGTCATTCTGAATTTTGTCGCGGGAATCGAACGGTTTTTGTTGAAAATTGGCATACTTACGAATTATGGGTCACTCTATTTAAAAAAAAAAAATTGTGGTCCAGGACCATGTGGATTCGCAGCCATCTTGAAAAAACCCCCATTTCCCAGATATCATAGATAGCGGGAGGGTCCTCGAACTAACTTTGGAGCACACCCTGGGCAAAGGCACGTGCTGTTAAAAAAAAATCCGAAATTGTGAAAAACAAGATGGCCGCCATACAAAACAAAAAGTCGAATATCTCCTTAACGATGAGAGATAGGTAGAAAATGCTCGAAGAAATATTATAGAGGCCAATAAAGGGCAACTTCCTGTGGTCATGAAAATCCAAGTTGGCGGATACAAAATGGAGCCCGAAAAAAAAAATGCTCCGATTAGGCTGAAATTTTGCAAATGGGAGGTAGTTGACGTATTGATCCGATATGTTTGGTTCGTTTTCTGATTCCACCATTTTTCAAGATGGCTGCCATACAAGGATCTTTTGTATGAAGAATTTGATTTGGCTCTGGCGCGGAAACAGTTACTGGTAGGGGGAGGATACAACAACAATAATAATACAGCACATGAAAAAACATAATGTTACTATCAGCTCCCCCCCATGAGCAACCGTTTCCACACCAGAGCTAAATCAAAATTCTTCATACAAAAGATCCTTGTATGGCAGCCGTCTTGAAAAATGGTGGAATCAGAAAACGAACCAAACATATCGGATCAATACGTCAATTACCTCCCATCTGCAAAATTTCAGCCTAATCGGAGCATTTTTTTTTCGGGCGCCATTTTGTATCCACCATCTTGGATTTTCATGACCACAGGAAGTTGTCCTTTATTGGCCTCTATAATATTTCTTCGAGCATTTTCTACCTATCTCTCATCGTTAAGGAGATATTCGACTTTTTGTTTTTGTATGGCGGCCATCTTGTTTTCACAATTTCGGTTTTTTTTTAACAGCACGTGCCTTTGCCCAGGTTGTGCTCCAAAGTTAGTTCGAGGACCCTCCCGCTATCTATGATATCTGGGAAATGGGGGGTTTTTTCAAGATGGCTGCGAATCCACATGGTCCTGGACCACAATTTTTTTTTTTTAAATAGAGTGACCCATAATTCGTAAGTATGCCAATTTTCAACAAAAACCGTTCGATTCCCGCGACAAGGCTAAATTTTAGCCAGAATTGACTGGGTAAATAGCCCCTGAAGAAGTAACACAGAAAAGAGAGAGATGTAAGTACTAAACAAATAAACAAAGGAAACGCGGAATGGGTTATCAATGTCATTCATGACTTTGAAAATAGGGCAGTCAGAACGACGCACCGAAAATTAAAGCAGGTACCGTAATAGAATTTTCGGTCCCAAGACCTTCTCAAGAATTATCAAGACGTGAAACATTCACTGAAACTCCATTAGACCCTTCAAGTTTTGTAGCGGTCAGGCGCGAAGGAACGCACCTCGCCCGTAAATCCACACGATTCGCAGTTGACACTGTAGAATGTAGATACAGTAGATACTGTAGGCAGTGGACAAAGGTTGAGAATGGTTGAGACGACAATTAAACACCAGCGACACTTCGCAACTATGCGGATACAGGCCGAGTTTAAGATTTAGGGCCATGAAGAAAGCGATAAGAGCAAAATTATTTTTGATGAAAGGAAGTTCTGAAAAAAATGTGAATAAGGCGAACGTCGATTTCTTAAGCAGTTAAGCAGCTGATTAAGATTAGTTTTTTGTGCTTCATTTGATTTTAGTAAGTAGTACTATATTAATTCTGTGATAAAGTGACCTCTGAAGTTAGCACTTGTTACATTAATTATTAGGCCACGATAACGAATTATCGTTTTTTTTTTTGTGATTTCTAGATTTGTTTGATTGTAAAACTGTAATTGGAATTAATCATATTGACTGAGTAAAGTAGATGGAGCTTCTGTTTTAGGACGTAACATATTCAAGAAGAAGACAATCAGTTTTAATTTCAGTTCTGATACTTTCTTCTTACATTTCGTGGCCATTGCCAGAAGCGTTATACTGATATTAACTTTCGCAAGGTATTCGGCTGCCCCGAGGGTTCGCCAAATGGAGATATACTCGCGCAGTTGCGAACTACTTTCCTAACCTTTCCAGGGACTTGGAGGTATGTTTACGGATCCCCGTCTTATCGCGACCCTTGCGCTTATATGACGGAATTGTTGCCAGTTTGTCGCTTCAGTGAATAATTTTAATATGTTTACAAACAACGAACCTATAGGTGAATTGATTACAGATTTTCGTGAATCCAAAATTAAGTTTGGAGGAGAAATTGTAAATTGTGTACTAAAAATAACTCTTGACCTAAAATAGAGCCCTGCATTATACCATTTAACTATCTATCAAGAGTTCCAATCATAAAAAAAATTGAAGTCATTGAACGCTATTCTTTCTAGCACATGATCAAATAGCAACTGAATAGTTAAATAATGAGCTTCAACAAGATCGCATTATTTAGTTCTACCTTACCTGAAACTTGCATACTAAATCACCCTTAGCAAACACTTCATAATAGAAGTTTGACTTACATCTCAACATCGTCTACGTATATGATACATTCAAGTTATTAGTTGTACCTTGCACGTGTGGGTTCGCATCTCAAACAATCAAACAATGGAGTAATATGAGCTTGAGGATGATACCTGCGGGCGATACGATAGATTGAGTATTACGGGTTGAAAGATTAGGGTAAAGCGTTTGATTAAAGTGAGTTAGGTGTTTGCTCACGTGAATATTGTGTTGTTCGACGGGAGATGAATCATACCCTAAAGAATGTCTGTGGAAAATCAATATGTTCCTTAGCATAGATACTTTGAGGTATTTATAAATTATTATAGTTTTAAAAATGGCACACTCTCTATTTTAGGTCAAGAGTTATTTTTAGTACACAATTTACAATTTCTCCTCCAAACTTAATTTTGGATTCACGAAAATCTGTAATCAATTCACCTATAGGTTCGTTGTTTGTAAACATATTAAAATTATTCACTGAAGCGACAAACTGGCAACAATTCCGTCATATAAGCGCAAGGGTCGCGATAAGACGGGGATCCGTAAACATACCTCCAAGTCCCTGGAAAGGTTAGGAAAGTAGTTCGCAACTGCGCGAGTATATCTCCATTTGGCGAACCCTCGGGGCAGCCGAATACCTTGCGAAAGTTAATATCAGTATAACGCTTCTGGCAATGGCCACGAAATGTAAGAAGAAAGTATCAGAACTGAAATTAAAACTGATTGTCTTCTTCTTGAATATGTTACGTCCTAAAACAGAAGCTCCATCTACTTTACTCAGTCAATATGATTAATTCCAATTACAGTTTTACAATCAAACAAATCTAGAAATCACAAAAAAAAAACGATAATTCGTTATCGTGGCCTAATAATTAATGTAACAAGTGCTAACTTCAGAGGTCACTTTATCACAGAATTAATATAGTACTACTTACTAAAATCAAATGAAGCACAAAAAACTAATCTTAATCAGCTGCTTAACTGCTTAAGAAATCGACGTTCGCCTTATTCACATTTTTTTCAGAACTTCCTTTCATCAAAAATAATTTGCTCTTATCGCTTTCTTCATGGCCCTAAATCTTAAACTCGGCCTGTATCCGCATAGTTGCGAAGTGTCGCTGGTGTTTAATTGTCGTCTCAACCATTCTCAACCTTTGTCCCACTGCCTACAGTATCTACTGTATCTACATTCTACAGTGTCAACTGCGAATCGTGTGGATTTACGGGCGAGGTGCGTTCCTTCGCGCCTGACCGCTACAAAACTTGAAGGGTCTAATGGAGTTTCAGTGAATGTTTCACGTCTTGATAATTCTTGAGAAGGTCTTGGGACCGAAAATTCTATTACGGTACCTGCTTTAATTTTCGGTGCGTCGTTCTGACTGCCCTATTTTCAAAGTCATGAATGACATTGATAACCCATTCCGCGTTTCCTTTGTTTATTTGTTTAGTACTTACATCTCTCTCTTTTCTGTGTTACTTCTTCAGGGCTATTTACCCAGTCATTCTGGCTAAAATTTAGCCTTGTCGCGGGAATCGAACGGTTTTTGTTGAAAATTGGCATACTTACGAATTATGGGTCACTCTATTTAAAAAAAAAAAATTGTGGTCCAGGACCATGTGGATTCGCAGCCATCTTGAAAAAACCCCCATTTCCCAGATATCATAGATAGCGGGAGGGTCCTCGAACTAACTTTGGAGCACAACCTGGGCAAAGGCACGTGCTGTTAAAAAAAAACCGAAATTGTGAAAAACAAGATGGCCGCCATACAAAACAAAAAGTCGAATATCTCCTTAACGATGAGAGATAGGTAGAAAATGCTCGAAGAAATATTATAGAGGCCAATAAAGGACAACTTCCTGTGGTCATGAAAATCCAAGATGGTGGATACAAAATGGCGCCCGAAAAAAAAAATGCTCCGATTAGGCTGAAATTTTGCAGATGGGAGGTAATTGACGTATTGATCCGATATGTTTGGTTCGTTTTCTGATTCCACCATTTTTCAAGACGGCTGCCATACAAGGATCTTTTGTATGAAGAATTTTGATTTAGCTCTGGTGTGGAAACGGTTGCTCATGGGGGGGAGCTGATAGTAACATTATGTTTTTTCATGTGCTGTATTATTATTGTTGTTGTATCCTCCCCCTACCAGTAACTGTTTCCGCGCCAGAGCCAAATCAAAATTCTTCATACAAAAGATCCTTGTATGGCAGCCATCTTGAAAAATGGTGGAATCAGAAAACGAACCAAACATATCGGATCAATACGTCAACTACCTCCCATTTGCAAATTTCAGCCTAATCGGAGCATTTTTTTTTTCGGGCTCCATTTTGTATCCGCCAACTTGGATTTTCATGACCACAGGAAGTTGCCCTTTATTGGCCTCTATAATATTTCTTCGAGCATTTTCTACCTATCTCTCATCGTTAAGGAGATATTCGACTTTTTGTTTTGTATGGCGGCCATCTTGTTTTTCACAATTTCGGATTTTTTTTTAACAGCACGTGC
>JARACY010004681.1:0-25644 GCA_029255725.1 Scrobipalpa atriplicella | reverse complement strand
ATGGAGATATTCTTCTTCTTTCTAGATGGTTGATCTCTCAAGGCAGAATAGACGAAGCCATGAAGATTTTGAAGAGGGTCGAGAGGATCAACAGGAAGAACATTCCTGACGAGATCATCAAGGAGTTCAAGGTAAGATTTGTAAATATGACTTTTAGTTTTGAATATGTTGGGATAGTTATTAACAGGAGAAGATTCTTATGTATTTGTATAGAGATCACACGCATGACTTTCTATTTGTAAGCTAATTTACGCTTCTGGTGATCATATTCACTTTGTCTCAGCCAAGGTAGTGATGGAACATGATAATACCCCACCTATCCCCCCTCGTAGGAATAAAAGGATTTTTTTTTCTCACCTAAGAGTTTGCAAGAAGCGCTGGGCCAATCATTGCAGAAATCCTTTGGAGGATATACTTATCTTCTGCAATAGATGAAGTTTATCAGCTGACATTTTCCTCCTCAATGCGTAATAAAATTAACAACTCTAGAAAGAATCAATCTGCTTTCAACAGGACACAGCTGTAGAAATAGCGAAAGCGGACGCTGAATGCAAGAAGTACTCCGTCCTGGATCTGTTCAAGACCCCTCGTCTGCGCAAACACAGCATCCTGCTCATAATAATCTGGATCTGCATCGCAATGGTGTTCGATGGTCACGTGAGAAATGTTGGCTCCTTGGGGCTGGATATATTCCTCACGTTTACCGTCGCTACTGTCACGGAGTTCCCGGCTGATGTGCTACTAATTATAATTTTGGACTGGTGAGCACTTTTCTTAGTTTCTATGACGTCACTTCCTCTTTTATCAAGTCTCTTGTCGTGGGGGCTTCGAGTCGATCGACCCGATGAACCCTGGTGTCAAATTTTTTAAACCTCAAAGACCACCATCAAAGTCAGCGATCTGGACCGACGGTTTAACGTGCCCTCCGAAGCACAGAGTCATTTTTCTTTTCGGTGATTGAGCATGCAATCTCCTAACGAAACTGGGGAAAATCTCACAAAGTACATACATACATACATACATAAATCACGCCTTTATCCCTAATGGGGTAGGCAGAGCGAAAACGACCGAAAGGTCGTTCCGCCACGTCTGACAAGTTTTGAGGGTTATTTCAGATGGTCATGTGTATTGCTATAGTGACAGGTTGTCAGCCCATCGCCTACATTGCAATACATTAAAACCCTCGAATCCCTTAGCTGGTTTTTACAGCATGCCCGGGAGAAGATGCAGCTGGCAAATTCTATGTTTTTCTATCACTCCCAGTCCAGCATGTAAGAAACACTCTCTTCTTCTCACAAAGTATTGAGTATTGAGTATTGAGTGATTAACAATATTATCAACTTTGTGTTCCCCCCCACGACTAGACCACGGAGCAGTTAAAATGATCACTATTATAGACAGCAAGTACTTAGGGCCAAATGCTTAGAAATTCTGATACCACTTATTATTAGGCATTGAACTGGCAAATGCGTCAAAAGAAGAATCTTTATTTTTTGCTTGTTTGTAATATTTTTTATTCATTTCAGTGTTGGTCGTCGTTGGCTCGCCTGCAGTTCTATGGTCATCAGTGGAATCTTCAGTTTGCTGGCCACTACAGTTCCCGTTGGTAAGTAGGGAATTAAGGGGCCTTACCATATTTCGCGGCTGGCCGAAAAAGGTAATTGCCTCTCACTCACACAAACGCGGCACAACAACGTGCTGAACAAGGAGAGTAGATTTGAACTCCCTCGGAATTAAAAACGTAAGCGACAAAATGTCAAATTAGCTAAATTATGAATCAAAATTACATCAAAATGAAAAAAATATTACTACAAAGGATCAAGGTTAGTATGCTTTATGTTTTAAGAAAAAAAATACGTAGTAGCTCGGTTGCCTTATTCAAGACCTGACTTTCTGATTTTTTTTTAACATGTTAAAACTGTTTTAATTGTGTTTTCAATACTTCATCGGACGAAAAATATCTCCAAGATCAATATAACATTTTTGTCGGCAAGCGTAAACGCAGTACTTTAGCTAGAAATCATTTTACGCAATGTCAATAAAATTAGTAAGGAGCCTCACATGAAGGAAGAACCACTTCCATTTTTCTATTATGCATCCATAATGGGCTGAGAGCGATAATAATAAGCTCATTATCTTCCTTAGTTAACTATGGAAACGAGTAGAACAATCCGAGGGTTTCGATAGGAGTGATTTGTCAAATACCCTTAACCGTCTGCCCATAAGGTATATAAGGTTTGACTATAATAAATACATAAAATCACTTAATTAATCATTGATCCCTAATGGGGTAGGCAGAGCAAAAACGACGTAAACAAAGGTCTTTCTGCCAAGTCTTACAAGTTTTGAGGGTTTAGAGATAGTGATGCGTTGTCAGATCGCCTAAATTGCAATACACTGAAACCCTCGAATCCATTGTACCCTGGTTTTTACAGCGTGCCCGGGAGGATATGCAGCTGGCACTTTCTATGTTTTTCTATCACTCCCAGAAGTCTGACAATAATGATTGAATCTATTTTGTATAAAAACATGATGGTTTTTTTCCAGGCATCCCTTCAGCATCACTAGCTATAGTCGGCCGATTCGCAGTGAATCTCTCTTTCAACATCGGCATGCAATACGCGGCTGAGCTTCTGCCAACAGTCGTCAGGGGACAGGGTCTGGCTTTCATCCATATCTCGGGATATGTGGCGACTATCCTGGTTCCTTACATTGTGTACTTGGTAAGTCGATTGTTACATACTGCCCTTTTTAGGGTTCCGTACCTCAAAAGGAAAAAAGGAACCCTTATAGGATCACTCGGTTGTCCGTCTGTCTGTCCGTCCGTCTGTCAAGACCCTTTTTCTCAGGAATTCGTGAATGTATCAAGTTGAAATTTATACTGAATACTCAAGTCTAGGGTCCCTTGAAGCTGTAAAAGAATCGTACTTCTAAGTCTTCGCAATCAAAAGATAACGAACGTTTGTTTGATTAATTGGGTACTTGACTGGGTAGCTTAAAAAATTCAAAACGTTTATACTTAAAACTGATGGCTAAAAATATTGTGGATTTCATTCATCATTTAAAAAAAAATGCACATTTCGATTTTAACAATCGAATTAAAAGTATATAAGTTATTGATTTGATTAGTCAATATTTACTAAAATGTGACGTCATAATTTACTATTTTCGTACAAAAAAGCGTTTTTGACATTTCATAAAAAGTTGCTGATTTGACTAGTTGGAAAGTAGCCAATTGCAAGGGAACCTAAACTAAAAGTATACTTTTTTTGTGATCTAACCAAAAAAATGTAGTTTTGGATTTTTTCCTTCTTCTTCTTCTTCTTCATTATTGACATTATAACGTCATTATTAAGCCATTTTACACCAAAATAGATCCTAAACCCTAAACACTTTGCTAAACCTATTATCTACTTCCAGGCGGTGATAGAGACTTACATCCCACTTCTGATCCTGGGCGCTCTCGGCATCTTCGGTGGGTGTCTGTGCCTGATGCTGCCCGAGTCCACCGGCAAAGAGATGCCACAGACCATTCAGGATGGGGAGAACTACGGAAGAGGACAGAAGTTCTGGGCCATTCCTTGCTTGGAGAAGTAAGTAGGAACCTCAGCATTTTTATGGTTATATACAATGTGTAACATAAAGGGTATATGCATCGTGAAATGTGTGAATCTACCCATTAAACTGAACAACTTTCCCTAAGGAACATAGGTCGAAATACGAAAAAAAAAATTGACTGCCCATACTAAATACGCTATCAGCTGATGCATTTTGTATGATGAAAGGTCACAATTTTTTTTTCGTTTTTCGACCTATGTTCCTTAGGGAAAGTTGTTCAGTTTCATGGGTAGATTCACACATTTCTCGATGCATATACCCTTTCTGTTACACGTTGTATATTATTTACTGACAGAACTCGTTTTTGTTTTCAGGAAAAAGGACTGCAAGAATTAATAAATCAAAAATTATGAAGTAATTCATCTGATTGGTTTAGTTAACAATTATAATTTTTGTATCCTCCTCACGGCATGGCACATAATTAATTATAGTTAGTGCAAATTTGTGAAATACAATATTTGTATTGGCACTTTTTCTTACATTTGTATGAATGTTTTTATTTATTTAGGGTCGTATTTATAAATCGATCTCAAGATTGAGAGCAATATTAAGTATGGATTTGACAGGTCGTTTTGTACTGAAATGACATTTCTGATACGAACTTAAACTCGCCGTCACTCTTGAGTGCTGATTATCAATACGGGCCTTAGTTAGTTAGATTTAATTTATTTTATAAATATGAGAAGTAAGAAACAAAAATTTCGCCGTGGGCAGGGTTTGAACCTGCGACCTCTTGTTGTCGTTCCATCGCTCTGCCAACTGAGCTACCTGGGAGGTAGTCAGAATGTTATTAATTAAGTGGTTAATTAATTTTATTTTCAATATTGGTTAATAGTGGTTAATTATCAGCCCGGATGGTGTAGTGGATCGGGCCGCGGCTTTCTGTGCAGGAGGTCGTGGTTCGAATCCCACCCACCACGTACCAATGTGTTTTTCGGTTTTCGAATTTCATATGTACGTTTATTTCGGCGCCTTTACGGTGAAGGAAAACATCGTGAGGAAACCTGCACACACCTACGAAGAAATTCAAAGGTTGTGTGTAACCTAATCTAGGATTGGGTCTGGTTTCCCTTCTGGGTTGCGGAGGTCAGATGGCAGTCGCTCTGTGTAAAAACCAGTACCCTCGTTCAATCCCCTAGATTAGGTAGCCGACCCCGAGAGATACGGGAAAAAGGCTAGGAAGATGATGATTAATTTAATTCGATATTTAATTTTTTCTCTCACCGGTCAGTAGATGGAAATTCCTTCTATTGTGTTGTATTTTTTCGATTATTATTTGTATACTGTTATTTTTTGTGTGTAACATAATATGTATAGTAATTGATATGTCTGTGAATACAGAGACAATTATCATGCTGAGCAGTGGACTGTTGTGGCTGATGATAGATAGATAGGTTCAGAACAGTATTATTGAGTGTAATGGTGATACATATTTACTTTTATATGTGTCCTTATTTATAATTTGTACCCGTGGGATGCTCGCCCAAATTTTCCAAAACGGTAAATTTTGGTGGTACCAATTTTCCTTTATACTGTAGTTGGACATAATTATAGGGATGTAAAAGAACTATGCCTGCCATCTCTGAGTGGCAGCTAACAAAAATGGTGGCCAATTAAAGATGGCGAATATTCGAAAAAAATAGTAAACTTGGAGTGAATATTTTTTTCTTAATACCGTAGTTAGACAGGCTTATAAGAATGTTAAAAAACCTTATTTCTCATCTCTAAGTAGTATCTGATAAAAATGGCGGCCAATCTTAGACAGAAAATTATGATTTTCATAATATCTACTATATCTCAAAAACTGTTTATCCGATTGAAGTTCTTATTTTTTTATTTTTAAGGTCTTACCATATACCTCAAATATTGTCTTTATACTGTTCCTGAAAAGTAAGCCGTTAATTAGTTATCTTAAAAAAAAACGCAAAAATTCACTTTTGTAACTTTTTAATTATTATTTTTATCCAAGATTTATTGGTATTTATTGATAAAAAATATTTTTGCTATATACTTTAAAAAATTGCCTGTCTACCTACTATTTTGTTTTGTAACAATTACAAAACAAGTATAATACTTTTGCACACCGAATATACTCGGTCGAATACATTGAAACTCTGTTATAGTTTTTAAGATCTTTGTGTAAACAAACAACATGTATTCAAGCAAATAAACATTTATCTTATCTTATCTTATCTTATCTTTGTTTTAATGAACTCTTACCTAAATTTAGTTATGAATGTATTGTATTGTTTGCTTTCCGTAGTAGAATAAATAGCTTTTTATGTAACTGTTACATAATGAGGGATATTTAACACGAGTGTGGTTTATGAAACGAGCGCAGCGAGTTTCATAAAAGTATACACGAGTGTTAAATACTAATTATGTACAGTTTCATACAATAGTTTATCTACACTCATACAACAAATTTAAATTAAAGAAAAAATACTTCTTTTCTAGTTTGCTCAAATAGCAAGCATCTGCGTAAAAATTAAAAAAAAAAAAACTTCATTTTGTTATGTTTGCGATAACGAAATGAAATTTGTATGGTTCCTTAGTCACGGCTGCATCGAAAGGTATATCATTTGCTTAGCGTTTCTGATAAGTAAATGAAGGATTTACGACATGAGTGTAGATAAAAATTAAAATACAATTCATGAATGTACACTATTTCTTGTAACCAATATCTGTGATAACGTTTTGACATTGGAAATGTCTTTTTGTTAATGTTTGCTTTCCGTAGTAGAATAAATGGTCTAAGCCGTGGGCTTACAATCCGGAGGTCCTGGGTTCGATTCCCAGGGGGGTACACAAAGTTGATATTTGTCAATTTATCACTTTGTGAGGTTTTCCCCAGTTTGGTTAGGACATTGCAGGCTGAATCACCTGATTGTCCGAAAAGAAAAAGGATTCCGTGCTTCGGAGGGCACGTTAAGCCGTCGGTCCCGGTCGCTGTCTTTGATAGTGGTCGTTACTGAAACCATGTCAGAGGCTTATAGCTGTGCTACTAGGCGGTTTGAAAACTCTGACACCAGGGTTTATCGGGTCGTTTTTCGACTCGAAAATCCACTCGCTAAGAAGAAGAAGAAGTAGAATAAAAATACAATTTATGAATGTACACTAGTGTAGGTAGTTTTTATTTTGTAACCTTTTTCTTATCCCGACTGCCTCGTCGCTGAGCGACGATATTTTCTCAAATTCCGTAGATTCATTTCCAATGCACTCGATATAGTCGGGTGAAGTACGAAATCTGTGATTTCTTTTTTAAACTAGTAATTTGTTTTCAAAAATCAACATGGTGGATTTTAGTTCTCGAAAGAAAAATTAACCCTCAGAGACACAAAACAATTTACAGTGGTTTCTATTCTCAATAGCCTCAGAATCAGAAGCTTTTGTATATCCCTTCTACGATGAAAAAAATGCTATCGAAGTCACGTTAATAACACATTGGCCTAAAAAACTTTGACCAATAAGACTCCTTAAAAAAAAGTTTACAAACAATAAAATGCTTATCACCGCAAAAGGAGGTCAAGCATTGTTGTTAATTTGTTGTTAAAAAGGAAGTAAGAGAAGAAAAACAGTAAAAAAATAATAATAACAGTGGAAATGAGAACCAAAACAGATTCCTACGGCACTCGCCAAAAAGCGTAAATAAAAGTTCTAGGGAGGGGAAATGTCGATATCGATTGTATTGTAGTGTTTGTTAGGATATATAACACGGACTCGTGTAAACTTTCTATATAAGTCTAGTAGAGTCACAGAATAGTTCCTAGGCTCGTATTTATAAAGCGATCTCAAGATTGAGAGCAATGTTAAGTGCGGATTTGACAGATGATTTTGTACTGGAATGACATTATATTTCTGATATGAACTCAAACTCGCTGTCACTCTTGAGAGCTGATTATAAATACGGGCCCTAGTGTTCAACAAGCGACGACTTGCTTTGTTCTCTGTGGGTGGAAATGGTGTCGATTCGAAAACAAACACATCTTATCTACTTAAAATAAAATCATTCACACTCGAAATTCCACTCGATAAGAAGAAGAATACATACATGAGAGCAGAGCAGTGCAGAGCGCAAACAACCTAAACAAAGGTCGTTCCGCCACCTCTGACAAGTTTTGAGGGTTATTCCAGATTGATCTGTATATTATTGCTATAATGACAGGTTGTCAGCCTATCGCCTAAATTACAACATTGAAACCCTCGAATCCCTTAGCTGATTTTTACAGCATGCCCGGGAGGAGATGCAGCTGGCACATTCTATGTTTTTCTATCACTCCCAGTCCAGCATCAAGAAGAATAAATGGTTCAAACAAACTTCAATGTTATTAAACTTGGATCGATATTAAGTTACAACTTAACCGCCACACAACACTAAATCTCACTTTCGTTTACAAACAGGTGAAAAAGAAATTCGCAAACATCAAATATTAGCCAAATACCGACCTCGTATCCCGCATTCAAGATTCATTGACAGACAGAAATGTTATAATGTTGCTTTTTATAGTTACATTCATAATTCTGCAAATACATTGCTTTAAAGCGAACTATCTAGAAGTGGACTCGAATTTCAGAGGTCAGAAGGTTGAAAGGAATAATATAGTGAATAAAGGAGTTTGGGTGAGAAACTTCAAAGATGCTGACAAAGCTACAAGTAATTTTCTATTCAGAGGTAACGCTATAGACGTGGACAATATTGTACAGGGTGATTTTAATGCGTTCGCTGATGGCACGGGTTCCAATTCTTTGTACATTACTAAGTATGTTGAACGCAACAAGAGGTCACCAAATTGTAAGTATATTTTATATTTACATAATATTTAATTGTTTTAATGCCAACCCTTGCATTTTAAATGTATCAGTTAACAACAATTTAGACTCAAAAGCGGCACTCTGTTTTTTTCTTTCAATTATTTTATAAATAAATTATAATAAATAAATTATTTAAATGATTGCAGATCACAAAACGAGACATCCAAGAAAAACTGTCAAATCAGCAAATTCTATAAACTCTTACATAAATGATAAAGAGAACTCTGCTTCCGTAAAATCTAACGTGGTACCGAATTTGAAACCATCTACTGTATTCAACGAATATCCATATGAAATAGCAATACTCCTCGGAAATAATAAACAGGCTCTCGTAGAAGCCAAAAACTATTCAACCTACGTCATCAATGAAATAATTAAAAATGAAAATCTGAATACCACGATTGTACCTCTAACAGAAACTCTCAGTAACATGAGCAGTAAAATAGATGCTTTGGTTGATAACCAAAAAGTTAATACAACATACGTTCCCAAAAGAAGCATGAATAATTTCGAGAATGAAGTTGTGAAGAAAATTGAATATATTGATGATATAAATAGCCTTAATAATACTCAAAACGATATTAATCGTTTTACATACGGTCAAGATAATAAAGAAGTCTTTATTAATGGTGATAAAGCTTGGCAAGCTGCACCCATTCCTGATAATAATAGATACAAAGTCCGATCTAAATCTGATGACAGTAAAATTGTAAGACCAGTTACTGAAAGAGGACTCATCAAAGTACTATCAATGTTAACTAATACATTTAAAAAGATTATGAAGCAACATAGTGATATAAAAGAAATTAATAAAAAGTTGAACTCAATGAACGAGGATTTTGTGAAAAATATAGAAGTTGTGTCAGACAAATTCCAAGATTTTGAAACTAAGTACGCTAATCTAGTAACTTTCAATCAAAAGATTTTAGAAATGGAAGAGAAATTAAATGCTAAAGAATTACATTTCAAAACTAAAGAACGGCAGTTGTCGAAAAATTTGATCGAATTTGAGATTCAGCAGAAGAAATTCTTGACACAACAGAGACAATTTTACAACATTCAAAAGCTGATGTTAACGCAAAACGAAAGAATCAACTCTAAACAGAATGCGATAGCAAAAACGCAAAGTGAAATCTCTCATAGACAGAATAATTTTGCAAGAATTTTAAAGAAAGCAAAACAAATCTACTTTGACTCCAAACTCAATACACCTAAGAATACAGAGGCATATACAAAAATTGAGAATAAAACTGAACAAAATATTGAAAATACTGATATTAAAAACACAGTTGCTACACAACTCTCTAGTACAACAACTAATAAACCTCAGCACACAGAATCTGTAAAAATAAATCTGTTTTCTGTGCCAACAGCCACTCGTTTACGTAACCAAGATCATTTGCTTCTCAATGAAAAGGACGAACAACCGGTCGACGATTTAGTTTACAAATATTATTTCAATAACACTTTTATTGAAACATTAATGCGCAACTTTTTATCAGGGTTTATAAGCATTGGAGAACAAAACAATAAAATCAAACGCACTAAGAGCAAAAG
This sequence comes from Scrobipalpa atriplicella, assembly GCA_029255725.1. NCBI lineage: Eukaryota > Metazoa > Arthropoda > Insecta > Lepidoptera > Gelechiidae > Scrobipalpa > Scrobipalpa atriplicella. The sequence goes on along the minus strand of JARACY010004681.1, from coordinate 15,657 downwards.
GGATGAAGATACAGAGAAAACAACTCTATTATTACCAGTGAATAAAGATGAAAGTCTTAAAATCAAACCAGTGACAAGAGAACGTAGATGGATCAGCCATCATTCCAGAAAAAAGTGGCGTCGCAAGAACAAGGGAAAATATGGCGATGATACTAATAACGTCGATGATGAGAAAAGGGTTAAAGACACGAAAAATCCTATAAACAATCTTCTAGATGCAGAGCCGTCGAAAACCTTACCTAATGAAGGTAAAAAACTAAATTTAAACAAAAATGATCCGTTCGTGGCAATGGCGACCAATTTTTGCAACGGCATTGGACAGAACCAGAAGCCGCAAATACTGAACTGGTGTATCGAGAAGGCTTTAAGAAGACTCCAGAATATTGGTACCTATATACCTAGCTATTTCTTATCTTGGTTTCTAATCATGGTCAATGCTAGGTACATAATATCTAGGAGAAAAATATTAAAATATTTCCGCACATAGGTGCGAAAAATCTTCGTGTGCCCAATAAAATAGGAATTAAAAATATAACTCCTAAAGTTTAGTTTTAAATGTTGGCTGGAAGAGATCTACTCACCTTTGGGTATTTTATTTTTGTTCCCAATTTTGAAAATACAATCTGAATAGAATTCAAAAAAAATATTTTACAAATTAGGCCTAACATAGTATTTGGAGTTCCCCTAGGAAGCATTCTTGGACTAATACTTTACACTGTTTAGAAATAATGTTCTGTATTTAATTTAGATTTGTAAATCTGTTTAAGACATTAAAATGCCTCCACCTCCATCAGTGGTTCCCAAAACAGAAGAATTGAAGGTGTTTAAGCCACTGCAGCAGCCTACTGAAGCACTTAATGTTACAGAGATGACTGTAACTGCAGAAGCACAACCTTGTGAGTAAACAAGCTTCACTAATTTCAAAAGAAATTACAATTCTTCTTTTTTTATTCGAATGCAGAAGGAGTAATCGTTTGCACTACTAGACAGACTTAAAGAATTTTAGATGACTTCGATATATTTTTTTCAGACGTTAAAATTTTTCGAGCACGCGGTTTAATAAGAATTTGACGTCTATACGAGTAGATGATCTATGCGCGTGCATGTCGCTCGCGAACGACTGCCCGCAATCAAGACGCCCATTTACACACCATTATGAAATTATAAATCGCTCTTCCAGCAACCCCATCACCTTTATCATCGCCACAACCAACAGCCGAGGCTCTAGTGACAGTTGCCCCGAGTGGTCCCGTCATGTACACACCATTGAGCACCATCGTCGCTCAGACCACGCAGAACCTCAATCTGTTCTTCCCAGGTATGTTTTTGACTGGTTTCCCCACGGAGGAAAGGGTTTACTTTTATCTTTGTCTAGGCACTTTGTGAGCAAGTAGGTTCTTCAGCAGTTGAAGCTCCTTAAAAAATAAAGAAGTTTGCAGAGCACTGAACGCTCGTAACAAGTATTAACCGGCGTACCAGAAACTGATAGGGGTTGCTCCACCACTAGCGCCACCACCCAGAGGTTAAGTTATTCTTTCTTCCACATTTTCCATAGCATTTTCGATCAGGAGACGTGACCCGATTTTTCGAGCAGGCCATTTTACTTGGCCTCTTGCTTAGCCTCTGTTTGCATACAATTTGTTTGTGGTCAGGAATTCTGGGGTGACGCGAGTTCAAAATTAACCCATACCAAAAAAAGTGCACAACGCCGCTAAAGAAGTTTTCACTTAAAAAAATTAAGATATTATAATTTTTTTGTTCTCTTTCAGATAATGAAGAAATAGAAACAAACCTCAAAGAGTTTGGTGAGGACCAATATTAATTTTTTTAGGGTATTCTACGCTACGCTTTTTGGCAATTATTTTTGATAGATTCGCCATTCCAGTATTGAAATATACAATGAAATATGGTCTTTTCAATGTGACGTAAATAGTTTTAAAAGCTCCGATGGATGGCTTTAGTTGTACATGATCTGTCAAAATTTGAGACCGGCTGTATCCTAACATGTCTATGCTCATGCGAAAAATATTTCATTTATGATATTGACAGATCATGTTTTGCTAAGAAGAAAATCTCATTTTTTTTTACAACTGTCATATTGAAAAGCCCTATGAATGAAAAAAAAAAAATTATTGTGAATATCATAGTGAATATCGGGCGGTAATCTTCATAGAGGAAATTCTAACTTTATGGCTCAAGATGGCGACGGCCCGACTATAATACGTGACGTTTCCTTTTTTTTTTCTTCCCCTCCGCAAGACCCCCCCCCACCCCCGCGCGAACTTATTTGACATGGCGTCGTTTTGCAGTGACTTGTCATTTCTTTCGTAGCGGTTGGTAGCCGATAGAAAGAATTGTTTGAAAGAAAGATTTGTTGTTTGATAACTCTCAATATGTACAACAAGTGCTGTGTAGTGAATTGTGATAGTAGTGCCTACAACAATGGCTGAGACTGATGAGTTGGAACCAAAAGCCTCCTGTAGCAATGTACCAGTTACAAAAGGTAAAATATTTTATCAAACCATACTGGGTGTAAGGGACAGCGTCCCGCAAACTGATAGGGATTGCTCAGTTAACAATGCTGAACAACTATCACCAGGATTTTTTTCAGGAAATGAAAATAAAATTGCTTTTCCATACAAATTGTCTGATCGAGGTGGTCACTTTGTATGAAAAAGCAATATTTTTTTTTCATTTCCTGAAAAAAATCCTGGTGGTAGTTGCTCAGTTTCGTTTACTGAGCAACCCCTATAAGTTTACAGGACGCTGTCCCTTACACCCCGTATATTATGTGGTCAGACACACATGCCACATAAATAACACACTGGTATTTCTTAAATATTTGTTTGTTTGTATTTTCAGGAACAAATCCTCTTAAAACGGCGACAATGGCTGTGACTGACAAAGTCGAACCAAAAGCCTCCTGTAGCAATGTACCAGTTACAAAAGGTAAAATATTTTATCAAACCATTTATTTATTTATCGTATGGCAAAAATATTACACTGTGTTAACTAACAATATTATACATAACTTAAATCTTAAATTTAACTCTACGAAGATAGTCCGCAGCATCGCTCGTGAGGTCTTTCAAGTCCATAGGTGAGCCCTAGTACTTGGTGAGAGGGCATTCAAAGATGATATGGTTGACAGTTTGTTTCGGGCATCCGCAGTCACAGCCCTCAGTATCGCTCCAGCCTAGTGATGAAAGAGACTCAGTCCTTTATGTGGTCACACACACATGCTACCACATAATTACACACTAGCTAGCATTTATTAAATATTTGTTTGTTTGTATTTTCAGGAACAAATCCTCTTAAAATCCAATCTTGGTTGCGGAGGTCAGATGGCAGTCGTTCTATGTAAAAACCAGTACCCTCGTTTAATCACCTGGATTAGGTAGCCGATCCCGAGAGATACGGGATAATGCTAGGGAGATGATGATGAAATAGAGGATTAGTAGCCAGGTCGCCACCGTCGCTGCTCTTGACTCAAATTGTTGAATTATTTGTATTAATTTGTATCGATGATTGATTTCTTTTAGCGGTAAAAGAAGTTGTATGTTCTTAAACATATTTTAATAGCTTGAGATAAATTGATGTGTAATAAGTTTTTTTTAAATACATATATTCCGTAAACAATCACTGGTGTATTACTTATCTACTTCCTCACGAATATTCAAAATAATTAAATTAAATTTAGTTATTAGACTAAAAAGGCTGCATTCCAGCATCAATACTCCCTAAAAGCCTAGATTCCAAATACCTAATCCCGGGCACTCTTAAAAAAAAAATATTGTCATGTATGATACGTGATGGCCATTTTTCGTCTATGGAAGATTTCCGTCTGGTGGTGAATATTCTACTCTGATTGATACCAAAGGCACCCGAAACCATTTGTGTTTTTGTATGTACGTACGATGATGCTAATGATATGATAATGATGTGGATGACTTTGATGATGATGCATGATAATGATCATGTTGATGATGTGATGATGATGATACAATGACTGTTGATGATGATGATAGTGTCATGATCATCATAATAGTCATCATCATCATCATCGTCGTGGGAAAAAAACCTACCACAGAGATCCTCTTGCTCAAATTCTGTGAGAAATGCATCCATATTTTATTTGAGTTGGTTGTTTATTTCGCCAATTTGTCGATGCAACTCCGCGGAATGATCGTTTTACAAACCCATTTCGGTGATTGCCACTCCGCGGACTGGCCGAAATGAAATGACATTTCGCGGATTGTGTGTTTTACAATTGCCAACCCACGAAATGTCCCTTTTTTCCGGCCAATGAGCGAATTTAGGGATTGTTCGTAACATTATAGGTATATCAAAACCGATTTTGTGTTTCCAGATTTGAAACCAGACACTGAAGGCAACGTGTACTATGATGGCAGCTTGCATGCTAGCGAGATGTTTAAAGGTAAGTGTTTTAGGCTCGTATTTATAAAGCGATCTCAAGATTGAGAGCAATATTAAGTATGGATTTGACAGGTCGTTTTGTACTGAAATGACATTTCTGATTCGAACTCAAACTCGCTGTCACTCTTGAGAGCTGATTTTAAATACGGGCTTCACAATAGGTTGCTATTGAGGTGGACCACGAGCAAGGAGGGTCCTAAGCATAGAACCCCACAGTTTTTGTATGTGGTCTGTATTTTAAGCTGATAGAGGAGACAAGGTCTATGGTAGAGTAGAACAAACTCGTTTAACTAGTATGCCTACCCTTTTTAGCACATTTGATGGTTTTTTACCGCTCTCAATCCAGTATAGAAGTATCAAGAAATTTTGTTACATATCTTTGACATCCAGTTTATTGTACATTCTCAGATGACAAGAACGACAATAGCGTCTCTGACCCGATGCCAGGAATGGAGAGCAACTCCAGGATCGACCACATGGACACTGAAACCTTCGACGCCGAGGCCATGAAGAGGGCCTTCCTGCGCAGGTAACTCTACTGATACTTAAGTGGCACTGACATTTAAGTGACACTTAATTTTAAAACTGGTCTTTTCACACTAGTTTCACACAGAAACACTACTCAATTAGGTACAATAAAACACCTACTGACACAGAAAATCAAACAACACAAAGTCGAAAAGTCTTCTGTTACAGAAACACTATTCACACAAATGCACTACTCACACAAATGCACTACTCACACAAATGCACTACTCACACAAATGCACTACTCACACAAATGCACTACTCACACAGAAAATTAAACAACACAGAAAGTCTTAAAGTCTTCTGAAACAGAAACACTACTCACACAACAACACTGACATAGAAGCAGTACCTACTCACACAAAAACACTACTGACATTGAATGTCTTACAACACAGAAATTCTAAAAGTCTATTGACACTAAGGCCCGTATTTATAATCAGCACTCAAGCCAGAGTGACAGCGAGTTTGAGTTCGAATCAGAAATGTCATTTCAGTACAAAACGGACTGTCGAATCCACACTTAATATCGCTCTCAAACTTGAGATCGCTTTATAATTACGAGCCTTAAAGTCTTCTGAAACAGACAACTAGTGCCACAACAAAAAAAAAACACTATTCACACAAAAACACTATTGACACAGACAATCAAACAACACAGAAAGTAAAAGACTCTTGACACAGAAAATCTAGCAACACAGAAAGTCTAAAAGTCTTATAAAACAGAAAGGTCTCAAGACACAGAAATATAACAACACAAAAAGTCTTAATACTTACTTAAACAGAAGGTCTACTGACAAAATACGTCTTTTTTGTACGGTAGGATCAAAATGTTGTTATAATAATTTCTTTCTAATGTTTCTTCGGTCGGGATAGTTGTTCAGTCTCATGGGTAGGTAGGTAGGTTAGGTACTAGATAAGTACCTAGGTACCTACCTTCTTACTGTAGCCAATATTAATAGCGGCAATTTTTATTTTCAGAATGAAATACGCCAGCATGCTCAAGAAAGTCACCAAATTGTAAATTAAAGAAAAGTAGCCTCCCTAACACTTATTTGTAAAAACGATTTGATTTGAAAAACCGATTTGTATGAAGTTTGAATTTGAAATCACAAAGATCAAATATTTGTACTGTAATTTGCAATGCATTTAGTATTATTTAGTAATTTATAATTTTAAGTTAATTATGTAATTGTAACTAAAAATAATAAATTGTGATAATTTATGTACATTTTAAATTTATTTCGTCACAAAACTATGAAAAAGATATTTAATAATTATCTTTTAGAAAATTGTCTAGTTTTAGTTAGTAGTCCACAGATGGCGGTGTCAGTTTTTAAAACGTGGTATCGTTGTGTAGTTTTTGAACAATGATATGATAAATTATTTGGAATCATAATGCTCCGCATTATCGCTTTAAGGAGGGAAGTACTCTAAATCGGGCTAAACACGGTCCGGCATTTGACTTTGTTAGTATAGTTAATAGTTGAATTTTCAATAAATCTATATATGGTTAGCTTCTCTAAAATATGGAGAACAACTAGATTCATAGATATAATCTAAAAATACTATGATTACACCAGGAAATCATCAGAAATATCATGAAAATCTGGCGTCTCAATGCTGAATTTGAACAACTGTGACATTTCTATGAGCTTAGAAACAGCAAATGTTATATCGAAATCACCGTATAATTATGAAGAACATCATGATCAACTCTGTTTTGCAATTCTTTTTGTATACATTGAGATATATGCAAAAATATATGAAATCGGCTTGAAACAGCCCCATGCTAGAAAAGGACAGAGCGCGCATTCTGTCATTGGTTTGAAAGGGACAGTTGCCGCGAGCACATAGACCCTTAAGACTGAATTTTTGATAGTTTGCCTCGAATACATAATAGGCAAATTAGGTACATGATCAGGAACTAAATTAATGTCAGTTAATGTGGGGATTTCTAATGGTAGTGTAATGATGGTTACTTCAATGCTGTACTGCAGATGCTTCACCTCCCAGGCATGTTGTCATCATGAGCTCACCTACCTTAGTCGACTACTTACGTGGGCCCATTACGGATTGGTCGACTTCACACACAACCTTTGAATTTCTTCGTTGGTGTGTGCAGGTTTCCTCATAACGCGATGTTTTCCTTCACCGTAAAAACGCCGAATAAACGTATATATGAAATTCTAAAACCAAAAACACATTCGTACGTGGTGGGATTCGAACCACGACCTCCTGCAAAGGAGTCAGAGGACTATCCACTACACTACACCATCGGGCTTGTTGTAAAAACCACAAGAGATTTGAAGTTTTCAGTGTAAAAAGTTCGTCCGTGTGTAACGTTTCCCTTTGCCAAGAACCTTATGCCCAACTTATGCCAAGATCAAAAAAAAAAGTTACAACTTGTTTTTTTTTTATATATATATTCTCCCGTTTGGGAAGGCGAAGAGCGTGAGCCCATGCAGCCTAGTCTTCAGAGTGTATTTTCTTTTGTCTTCTTATACCTAATCTAACCTACGCTAACCTTTTTTTTTTCGTATGCATAGGTAATAGGCAAAGGATATTGTGACAGAAAACCGAACTCTGTCCAAAAATATTTTTTTTCTAAATAATCAAAAAATATTGTATTAAATAATCCTAAAAAATATATACCGTGTTACGCATCACAAAATCTTCGAAACTGTATATGTAACTAATGAAAAAATGAGGTCTTGTGGATTATAAAACTATCTATTTCATATATGAAGCAGAGCTTTTTGTTGTAGCGGGTTCAAAGCCATTTTGTTTCCATTGATACTCGTTCGCGTTGACCGATGTGAAGTTAGTTGAAAAAATTTAGTTGAAAATAATAACCCGACCAAATTAAAAAGGGCGCGATTAGATTTTTTTAAAATGCCTCTGTTGCTGGATCGTAAGTAAATTATAGAAAAATACTTATAGGTATTCACTTCTAATGTATTTTATTACATAATTGACTAGAAACATACAACTAAATTATCTTTACACAAAAATATTTTGTAAACTACTGAAGATAGGACAATGGCGCTAAATCAGGACGCACTATTCCTAACCTACAAAATTACATTACATAAACCTATTAAACTTACTCTATAACTTTACTTAAAATGTACATATTTTTAACATTATTACTAACTTAGGAACTTTTTTTGTTTCATTTGGACGTCATGTCATCTATAAACTCCTGAATGGCAAGTGCCTTTGCCAATCGTCTTCTGAAGTCCTGAAAAATAAATAAAAATCATTTGGGTGAACATATTTGTGCGTGTAACGAATATTCGAAAAAAAAATTAAAATAAGTTCTGTCTTTTCCTCAAATAAAAAAAAAATAAGAAATAGAAAAACAAGACCTTTCAAGAGCTGCATGGATGAACATCCATGAACATCTGATACGTATTACGTCTGTGGCAAAAGCGTCCTTTTTATAGGGTCATTGAATGCTCTGCCTCCCCTGTAAGGGGTATGTCGGCGTGACTATAATGTAGGTATATAGAGTAGTAGGGTAACTTACATGATGCAGCGCTACGGCAGAAGCCTGGTGCGGGACTCTAGCTTGAAACATCTTCTGCGTCATCAGACATAGTGCTTTTCCGTTCATGGGAAACCGGTCCGGCTGGCCGCCTCGTCTCGACACCCACTTGGCCACTTCGGCACGGTTCCACACTCGGGGATCTGGAATAAACAAAAAAAAAGGTCCTTATTTAGTGTGGGTTGTCGGATGGAAAACCCCGATGAACCCTGGTGTCAACGTTTTTGAACAGCTTCTAAGTTACCTATCTGACGTGATTCATCAGCAAAAGGGTTTTGAGGGTTACAAACAACCTTGTATTGTAATTAAGGCCATGGGCTAACAATCTATCACTACAGCGATACACGTTAGAGTCTTTTTGCCCTCAATATTTTTCGGACTACGTGGCGAAAATGCCTTTTAATAGGTGTTTCATGCTCTGTCTATCCCGGAAGGCATAAAGGCGTGTGAATGATCTTGATAAAGGGTTGAGATGACAGCAGCAGCGAAACGATGAGATGTTTCTTCAGATTTATTCCAATAAAAAGAAAGAGCTCCCTGCCCAACATTGCCTTAAATACTCCGTACCTTACCTATATACAACGTGTAACAGAAAGGGTATATGCATCGAGAAATGTGTGAATCTACCCATGAAACTGAACAACTTTCTAAGGAACATAGGTCAAAATACGAAAAAAATAAAATTTACTTCTCATACTAAATACGCTATTAGCTGATGCATTTAGTATAAAAGGTCACGTTTTTTTTTTTCGTTTTTCGACCTATTGTTTCTTAGGGAAAGTTGTTCAGTTTCATGGGTAGATTCACACATTTCTCGATGCATATACCCTTTCTGTTACACGTAGCTCCGTACTGTGTCCGTCCACCTAGTACAGATATCTAGCGGTAATGTTAAGAACTAATATAATCGGCGCCATCTAGGCCTTTATATGAGAACTACTTGCATAGCCTGCTGACATCGTGGCGCAACATTAAGAACCACACTATACAAGGTGCGTTAGTAGTTCTGATATCTTTGACTAGATGGAGCTACTAACAGCGTGACTTTAATGGTTGTATTTAATTTGACGTAGTTTTTTCTAGCACCGAGTTGGAAATACTATAGCTGGTTAAAACTAACAGGGGCATCTGTTGGTGGGTAGCGTTACTACCGTTTTAATAGTCTAGGATTGGGTCTGGTTTCCCTTCTGAGTTGCGGAGGGCAGATAGCAGTCGCTCTGTGTAAAAGTCAGTCAATTATCTGGATTAGGTAGCAGACCCCGTGATATACGGGAATAGGGAGATGATGATGATGTATTAATGGTATTACCTATAGGAAGGTCGTCCTCCTGAAGCCTCAGCGCTAAAGGTAGCGGGTATTCCCCCCAGCGAGGGTCCTGTGAGGGTCGCTCTCGGGGGAAGTTCTGGGCCTGAGTCGCCGACGGCATCCTCTCGAGAATACTCTGTAATGAAAGAAAGAGTGAGATCACTTTCGTCGTCGACGACTTACCTATAGGTACATACAAACAGCCTCCGTGGTCTAGTGGTCTGAGCCATGGGCTCACGACACTTACCTATAGGTACATACAAACAGCCTCCGTGGTCTAGTGGTCTGAGCCATGGGCTCACGACACTTACCTATAGGTACATACAAACAGCCTCCGTGGTCTAGTGGTCTGAGCCATGGGCTCACGACACTTACCTATAGGTACATACAAACAGCCTCCGTGGTCTAGTGGTCTGAGCCATGGGCTCACGACATGGATGTCCTGAGTTCGATTGTTGTTGTTTCTAGTTTAGTTAGGCTGGAGTTACGACATTGCAGGCTGATCACCTGATTGTCCGAAAAGATGGACATGTAAATGGTCCTGCGCCTGATTTCTCTCTGTTCGTGTCAGTCAATCTGTCCCATCAGAATGATTGAAGGAATAGAGAGTGCACTTGTGTGTTGCGCAAACACTTGGGCACTAAAAACTAGTCCCGCGCAGTTGGCCGATCTCTGAGACAGCCTAGCCCACTGCCTAGCCTCAAAAGCGTATTTGCTACGTCCGTCAAAATAATGAAGTCAATTTCAGATTGACACGTAATAACGCAAAATGTGACAGGTTATTTTATCCCTCGTTTCTATCTCCTTCTGTCGTATGGGTTTCAAGTCGATCGACCCGATGAACCCTGGTGTCTATCTACTGATTTTTACAGTATGCCCATTTCCCGGAAAGAGAACAGCTGCTGGAAAATTCTATGATTTTCTATCGCTCCCACTGTTCTGCATGAAAGTAACTGAACACTAAAAATAAGTAATAGGCCACATTATAGTTTTTTTTTTTTGTAGATTAGCTCTCTTTGTAAACAGAGGATATCCTGTCAAAACATGAAAACGCGGGACGCCGGCATATTGTTAAATTCGCGCGGGAAACCGATATCCGGCATGACACCGGAAGCCGGATGTGGGTGTGATGATTAACGTATTATGTCATTATGACAGTTTGTGGATGGAAGCCATCTTTGAGAGTAGTTAACGATAATGAAAAATCCATCTGGACTGGGAATGATAGAAACACTATAATGTGCCAGCTGCATCTCCTGCCGGGCATAGGCTGTCAATTCAGCTAAGGGATTCGAGGGTTTCAGTATTGTAATTTAGGCGATGGGCTGACAACCTGTCACTAAAACGATTTACGGGATCTTTCTGGAATAACCCTCAAAAATTGTCATACGTGGCGGAACGACCTTTGTTTAAGTCGTTACGCTCTGCCTACCCCAATAGGGATAAAGGCGTGATTATACGTATGTATGTATGGAAATATTCTGGGTGTTTTAGAGTTGATTACGTATTCACAATAAAAAAAAAACACAATCATATATTCCGAATCCGCGGGAAATGAAATTCCAGCGGAAACGGAAACCGGATGTGGGTCGCCGGTTAAATGTCGGATTATACCTGACCAGCCCAACAAAGACCTGGAGTCTTCACTTTATAGTAAGGTATAGGGGTCTTCTATAAAATGGACGTATTAAATAACTTAACCAGTTAACAAAGAGCTTCGGTCATAACACTATTGTATGGGACCAGAGGTCTTTCTATTTTGGATGTTTTACCTGACGTTTACTTGCCCAGTCAACAATGCCCTCTGTTCGTTGCATTATTGTATGGAAACCTAGTTCGCTAAGTGGACGTATTGTTACCGTCATTATGTCATTATTGAGAAGGATTTTGGTTTTTGCCCGAGAATTTGGTGGCGGCACGCAAATCTTTTTTTGTTAGTTTTTTTTTTATTCCTGCACATAAAGGTTACTTCTTTATATCTCACGTTTTTTATAATTTAGAGTCCACATAACTTTGCATTTCTATACGGGGTGTAAGGGACAGCGTCCGCAAAACTGATAGGGGTTGCTCAGTCAACGAAACTGAACAACTATCACCAGGATATTTTTTCAGGAAATGAAAAAAAAAAATTTGCTTCTTCATACAAAATGACCAGCTTGATCAGACAATTGTATGGAAAAACATTTTTTTTCATCTCCTGAAAAAAAACCCTGGTGATATGTGTTCAGTATCGTTGACTGAGCAGAGCAACCACTATCAGTTTGCGGGACGCTGTCCCTTACACCCGGTATTATTAAAAAAACAATCAAAGATTAGTCAAGAATTTAATGAGTAATTTATTTTTGATAAATTTTGCAACTTTTATTACAATTTCGTAGTTCTTGGAAGTCTCGATGTTTTTTAGAAAAGGATATCGCGCGCCTAAAATTAAAAAAAATGTGTAAGTTTAGGAACACCACCAATAATAAGGCTCGAATTTATAAAGCGATCTCAAGATTGGAGCAATATGAGTGCGGATTGACAGGTAATTTTGTACTGGAATGACATTTCTGATACGAACTCGAACTAGCTGTCACTCTTGAGAGCTGATTATAATACGGGCCTTAGACAGTTAGCAGCTTGTCTTTTTTATTAATTAAGTAATGTTTGTAATTTTTTTCTCCACATCTCACATTACTCCCGCCGGAACCACTTGCCCTTACCGGAAGGACGCGCCATAATCTCCACTTCCGGTTACGCTCATTTGAAAAAGGAACGCCTTTTTATATTATTAATTTCGTCCGTTAGACTTTTGTGGTGTCATTACATTATGATAAATATTATGGCAACCTGCGTCCGTTTGGAAGTACATACATAAAGTGGTGCCGGCGGGAGTAATGTGAGATGTGGAGAAAAAATTACAAACATTACTAATTAATAAAAAAGACAGCTGCTAACTGTCTAAGGCCCGTATTTATAATCAGCTCTCAAGAGTGACAGCTAGTTCGAGTTCGTATCAGAAATGTCATTCCAGTACAAAATTACCTGTCAAATCCGCACTCAATATTGCTCCCAATCTTGAGATCGCTTTATAAATTCGAGCCTTAGTATTGGTGGTGTTCCTAAACTTACACATTTTTTTTAATTTTAGGGCGCGCGATATCCCTTTTCTAAAAAACATCGAGACTTCCAAGAACTACGAAATTGTAATAAAAGTTGCAAAATTTATCAAAATAAATTTACTCATTAAATTCTTGACTAATCTTTGATTGTTTTTTTATTAATACCGGGTGTAAGGGACAGCGTCCCGCAAACTGATAGTGGTTGCTCTGCTCAGTCAACGATACTGAACACATATCACCAGGTTTTTTTTCAGGAGATGAAAAAAAATGTTTTTCCATACAAATTGTCTGATCAAGCTGGTCATTTTGTATGAAGAAGCAAATTTTTTTTTTTCATTTCCTGAAAAATATCCTGGTGATAGTTGTTCAGTTTCGTTGACTGAGCAACCCCTATCAGTTTGCGGGACGCTGTCCCTTACACCCCGTATAGATATGCAAAGTTATGTGGACTCTAAATTATAAAAACGTGAGATATAAAGAAGTAACCTTTATGTCAGGAATAAAAAAAAAACTAACAAAAAAAGATTTGCGTGCCGCCACCAAATTCTCGGGCAAAAACCAAAAATCCTTCTCAATAATGACATAATGACGGTAACAATACGTCCACTTAGCGAACTAGGTTTCCATACAATATGCAACGAACAGAGGGCATTGTTGACTGGGCAAGTAAACGTCAGGTAAAACATCCAAAATAGAAAGACCTCTGGTCCCATACAATAGTGTTATGACCGAAGCTCTTTGTTAACTGGTTAAGTTATTTAATACGTCCATTTTATAGAAGACCCCTATACCTTACATAAAGTGAAGACTCCAGGTCTTTGTTGGCTGGTCAGGTATAATCCGACATTTAACCGGCGACCCACATCCGGTTTCCGTTTCCGCTGGAATTTCATTTCCCGCGGATTCGGAATATATGATTGTGTTTTTTTTTTATTGTGAATACGTAATCAACTCTAAAAAACACCCAGAATATTTCCATACATACATACGTATAATCACGCCTTTATCCCTATGGGGTAGCAGAGCGTAAACGACTTAAACAAAGGTCGTTCCGCCACGTATGACAATTTTGAGGTTATTCCAGAAAGATCCCGTAAATCGTTTTAGTGACAGGTTGTCAGCCCATCGCCTAAATTACAATACTGAAACCCTCGAATCCCTTAGCTGAATTGACAGCATGCCCGGCAGGAGATGCAGCTGGCACATTATATGTGTTTCTATCATTCCCAGTCCAGGATGGATTTTTCATTATCGTTAACTACTCTCAAAGATGGCTTCCATTCCACAAACTGTCAATAATGACATAATACGTTAATCATCACACCCACATCCGGCTTCCGGTGTCATGCCGGATATCGGTTTCCCGCGCGAATTTAACAATATGGCCGGCGTCCCGCGTTTTCATGTTTTGACAGGATATCCTCTGTTTACAAAGAGAGCTAATCTACAAAAAAAAAAAAACTATATTGTGGCCTATTACTATTTTTAGTGTTCAGTTACTTTCATGCAGAACAGTGGGAGCGATAGAAAATCATAGAATTTTCCAGCAGCTGTTCTCTTTCCGGGAAATGGCATACTGTAAAAATCAGTAGATAGACACCAGGGTTCATCGGGTCGATCGACTTGAACCCATACGACAGAAGGAGATAGAAACGAGGGATAAAATAACCTGTCACATTTTGCGTTATTACGTGTCAATCTGAAATTGACTTCATTATTTTGACGGACGTAGCAAATACGCTTTTGAGGCTAGGCAGTGGGCTAGGCTGTCTCAGAGATCGGCCAACTGCGCGGGACTAGTTTTTAGTGCCCAAGTGTTTTGCGCAACACACAAGTGCACTCTCTATTCCTTCAATCATTCTGATGGGACAGATTGACTGACACGAACAGAGAGAAATCAGGCGCAGGACCATTTACATGTCCATCTTTTCGACAATCAGGTGATCAGCCTGCAATGTCGTAACTCCAGCCTAACTAAACTAGAAACAACAACAATCGAACTCAGGACATCCATGTGCGTGAGCCCATGGCTCAGACCACTAGACCACGGAGGCTGTTTGTATGTACCTATAGGTAAGTTGTCGTGAGCCCATGGCTCAGACCACTAGACCACGGAGGCTGTTTGTATGTACCTATAGGTAAGTGTCGTGAGCCCTATGGCTCAGACCACTAGACCACGGAGGCTGTTTGTATGTACCTATAGGTAAGTGTCGGAGCCCATGGCTCAGACCACTAGACACGGAGGCTGTTTGTATGTACCTATAGGTAAGTCGTCGACGACGAAAGTGATCTCACTCTTTCTTTCATTACAGAGTATTCTCGAGAGGATGCCGTCGGCGACTCAGGCCCAGAACCTTCCCCCGAGAGCGACCCTCACAGGACCCTCGCTGGGGGGAATACCCGCTACCTTTAGCGCTGAGGCTTCAGGAGGACGACCTTCCTATAGGTAATACCATTAATACATCATCATCATCTCCCTATTCCCGTATATCACGGGGTCTGCTACCTATTCCAGATAATTGACTGACTTTTACACAGAGCGACTGCTATCTGCCCTCCGCAACTCAGATAGGAAACCAGACCCAATCCCTAGACTATAAAACGGTAGTAACGCTACCCACCAACAGATGCCCCTGTTAGTTTTAACCAGCTATAGTATTTCCAACTCGGTGCTAGAAAAACTACGTCAAATTAATTACAACCATTAAAGTCCGCTGTTAGTAGTTAGTCTGATA
>JARACY010004680.1:0-25651 GCA_029255725.1 Scrobipalpa atriplicella | reverse complement strand
CCACTACTAGCTACTGACTGGGTCAGTATTTATGCAACCACAGTAACGTATTGGTCACAGGGACAAACTAAATAGGGCCAGTGCCATTTGTCTCTTACAGGGTTGGCAGTCTTCAAAAGCTAAAGACCTACTCAACAACTATTTTGTATATAATCCTTTAGTGTTTATTGAGAAGATTATACGTAATCAATGTTACTAAGAAGCCTGTGAATGTAACTTGTTATTTGTTGAATAAACGTGACCAGTTTTGAATACTAACTTGGCTAAGTTAGGTATTGCCACGGACAACGAAACGAGAGGACTGCGCAACAGAATAATACTTGTATTTTACAAAATGCGATGTGCTTTTTGTCGCATTTAGGGACAGCGTACCAGAAACTGATAGGAGTTGCTCATGGTCTCAAAGTTATTAAACCTCTTAAGGCCTCTGACATGGTTTTTGTAAAGACCATTTTATCAAAGACAGCGATCGGGACCGACGGTTTTACATATCCTCCGAAGCACGAAATCATCATTCATACAATTTGGTGCTTCAGCTTGCATTGCTAACACAACTGGGGAAAAACTTACAACGAACTTATAGTAAAGAAAAAATCTAAGCGTGCATCATCATAAATTTAAGAGCTATGCTCTTGCCGGTGGAGCCCGGATGGTGTAGTGGATAGGGCCGCGGCCTTCTGTGCAGGAGGTCGATGGTTCGAATCCCACCACGTACCAATGTATTTTTCTGTTTTCGAATTTCATATGTACGTTTATTCGGCGCTTTTACGGTTAAGGAAAACATCGTGAGGCAACCTGCACACACCTATGAAGAAATTCAAAGGTTGTGTAACCTAATCTAGGATTGGGTCTGGTTTCCCTTCTGGGTTGCGGAGGTCAGATGGCAGTCGCTCTGTCTAAAAACCAGTACCCTCGTTCAATCCCTTAGATTAGGTAGCCAACCCCGTTAAGTACGGGAAAAAGGCTAGGAAGATGATGATGCTCTTATCGGTGGAGTAATCGCGACTCTGGATTCAGCCTTCTCTTTAACTTCTCTATACGACTTGACTTCAATCTTTTCTTTGATTTGGTCCATATAAGCTCTTCTAGGGCGACCTCTCCCTCTTCTCCCCTCAATCTTTCCTTCTAAGCATGAATAGTCTTGTAATTTTCAAGTCTGTGGCTATCACCGCACATGCAGACAAGTTATCTGAAGGGCAGCAGAACAGATACCTGCTATGCTAACTGGTAATGATTCACTGTGTTGCGTTTCCTGACTTCTATAGCTTTATTCATCGCTATTGGAACGGACAGCTTCCAGCTAATAGTACAAGAGGTGGCACGGGTTGACTAAACCATCGACTGATCTCATGTTTGGATGGTGTTGGTCTGCCGCCATGGTGTAGGTACAAAATGTAGCTATGACATCATCAATTTTTTGCATGAAAAAAAAAAATTGTTTCACTTTTTAAGGAACCTATTGGGCGCTTTTCCACTAGACGGCACGTCAACGGCAACGGCGACGGTACGGCGACGATCACGTGACAATATCTATGGGAATCGATGACATGCCGTGACGGTGACGTGCCGGCAAGTGGATGAGCGTGTCATATAATTTCATTGATTTTCATACATTATCTCACCTACGATATCGTCGACGGTACCGTGCCGTCGCCGTTGCCGTTGACGTGCCGTCTAGTGGAAAAGCGCCCATTGAGTGGGGTATCAGATAAAAGTTCTCAAAGAGCAGATTCCAAAAATATACCACACTATACATTTCAGCACGTGGTTACGTAAAAAACGGCAAAATTAACTTTTCGTTAAGTACCTTCAGTCTAAAATTCAGTCAGCTTTATTATTACGAATAGTGAGTGTACAAAGTATCTTTAAACCATTTTTCAGCCTATTCAAAGATGATTGATTTAAAAAAAAAATTGTCTACCCGGGCCACCTCTTGCTCTATAACTGGTAGATAGGTCAATGAAACTGAACATCCATCACCAAGAAACATAGGTCGAAATATGAAAAAAAAATTGGCCCTTCCATACAAATGGAGTCAGCGGCTCGAGATATTTTGTACGGGCTTAACGTGCCTTCCGAAGCACGGAAGCGCTCGGGATGTTATACCACTACCGCCCCATGGCCTGACCATGGCGATACCGGAATGAAGAAGCACTAACCACTTGACCACGAGTGCTACACGTTAAATATTATTATGTAAAAGGTATCAAATGCATTATATTTTTATTACGTTCATAAAAATAACACATTGGCATAAGTAAAAAATACATTTCTCGCTATGAAAGCGAGTGTACAATGTGTATTGTTATATTTTATGTATTTCTATTCGCGATGATTTCCGAATGTAAGTTTTAAAATAATTCTGTTTTTAAATAAATATTTAATATTATAAAATCGTTTGTCCTTACTGACTGACTGACTGATTCATCAACGCAGAGCCGAAACTACTAAAGCTAGAGTCGTTAAACTTAGAGAGCAAGTTCCTCTTATAACGTAACCTCCCACTAAGAAAGGATTTGCGGATTTTCCCTCCCTAAACGGGTAAAAAGGGGGGTTGAAGTTTGTATGAAAGTCCGTCAATTTTGAAGGTAGGATCTTCAAATTCTGTATTTAGGCTAATGATTAAAAAATAATTTATACGTGTTTCAGCATTTTTGTATTTTTCACCCCTAAGAGGGTTAAATAGGGGATGGAAGTTTGTATGGAAATTCCGTCAATTTTGATGGCAGGATCTTCCAATTTTGTTTTTGGGCTAAAGATTAAAAAATAATGAACACGTGTTTCAGCGTTTTTGTATTTTCCACCCCTTATGGGGTTAAATAGAGGATGAAAGTTTGTATTGAAATTCTGTCAATTTTAAAGGTAGGAACAGCGCGGGAACTCAATCCCACGGGAAAACTCGTAGCTGCGGGTGAAACCGCGGGGCGGAAAGCTAGTAAATAAATATAGTCCCTTGTGTACTCCAAAAAAGATAGTAACATACGGCAAATGATGGAATGAACATAATAGTACATTGTTGTCGAGGCATGGAAAACCAGCAATTGACGGACGAGTAGGGATAATACGAGTCAGGCAATTGCTATTTCCGCCGAGGCTTACATAGTGCTTTTCTCAAATTATTGCAAGAAATACATAAATAAAAAATCTATGGCGTACAGCCTCAGTGCTAGGTCAACACAAATGCAAATGGTTGAAACTAAACGCAAGTGTATTTAGAAAAACAAAGTTTTGGCATGAAGTCATGGCGTTTTGGACTTTGCTGGACAGTTTTGGCATGGAGGAATGGCGTTTTGTACTTTGACGGAGCGCTTTGTTGTTCGAATTTTGAAAAAGACGAGTTCTATGAAAAAAATAAAAAAGTTTTTTTTTTTTAATTTGAGAAACCGTAAATGTCAAAGTTTGCGTATTGATTTTGCATAAGGAATACGACTATTTTCATGCATGTTTGAGAAAAGTAAGTTTTCTTTTGGCAGTATTCGTTTTTAGAATCCTAGAATGAATTTCTAAAGCACCCAACCTACACTACAGTCATATTTAACAATCCTACCTACGCAAGGATCCTGCCAGAAAAATCTCTTGTTCACTACATCTAGGTTAGCAAATGCAACTAACAAAAAGGAAATATTACATTGTTTACCTAGGGGTACGTGGCCGATTACCAACGAGAGTGTAGTTTGACTCTATAAACTAGATTTGGGAATCGCACGTTCTTCCGAGTGACACATATTTAGTGTTATCAGTATTATTAGTTAGAGACACGTAGTTAGTTAGTGATTTATACTTACTACACCTATGAGGAAAATAAAGTAAATAACTTGAATTATGAAAATTCGCGTTTCATTCTATAGTTTAAAATAACTATGGAAAGGCAAATAAAACAAAGTACTTAGATAAGTTTTTGCACTTGTGCACGTAATTCAATTTTGTGCAGCCTACATCCAGCACAAATAAGCACTTTCGGAGCATGAGAAGTGAAAAAGAATTCTTTGTTTGTACACTTGTTCCTCCCGTCAAAGCGCAGTGGGAAAATTCCATATATTTTTTTTCCACACGCATATTTTTTGGTTGCATATGGCGTACAGCCTAAGGGGCATGGCAAATAGTAAGCGGTGCGGCGCCGTGCGTCGCCGATGCGTCGTTTTTGTATAGAACCTTGCTGCGCTGCGCAGACGTAAATTACATACTAAATTGACGCACCTCCGCCTCGCCCGCGCCGCACCGCTTCCTATTTGCCATGCCGCTAAGTGGTTGGTCCACACAAATGCAAATCTATGAAACTAAACGAAAGTGTAAGAAAAAAAATGCCGCGTGGTCGAATTTTAAAAAGACAACAATAAAAAATAAAAAAATCTTTGCTGGAGCGGTTTGTTGTTCTAAATACCTTGCAGGCGCGCATTTTCTGTTTAAATTAAAAAATCGTAAATGTCAAACTTTGCGTATTGATGTTGCTTAAGGAATAAGACATTTTCCATGCATGTTTGAGAAAATATAATTCCTTGCCTGTTTTTAAGAAAGGATTAATGCACTTTTCGAATAAATGTAGAATAGTGGAAATAAAACTATCAAGTAATGTTCACAGTCAACCGAGAAGTTCACTATTCAGCTTAGCGGCAGACATAGGCATGCGTGGGGGCATACGCGGAGGCGGAAATTTCCCAGACAGGCTTCGCTTATTTCAATCATAAAGTTCTAAGAAGAAGATAAAGTTCTATCTAGGTATCTGAACTAGAATTACATGTACATCTTCTTGGTCTTGTCTAAAATCTTTTTCTAGTGGATTTTCGAGTTCGAAACGAAGTCAAAATCTTTAGACCGACTGGTAGCACACAGCTATTCGGGACCGACGGCTTAAAGTGAACCGAAGCACGGAATATTTTTTTACAGACAATGGGCGCTTTTCCACTAGACGGCACGTCAACGGCAACGGCGACGGCACGGTACCGTCGACGATATCGTAGGTGAGATAATGTTCATACATGTTCATCGATTTTCATAAATCGATGAAATTATATGACACGCTTTTCCGGCACGGCAACGTCACGGCATGTCATCGATTCCCATAGATATTGTCACGTGATCGTCGCCGTGCCGTCGCCGTTGCCGTTGACGTGACGTCTAGTGGAAAAGCGCCCAATCAGGTGATTCAACCTGCATTGTCCGAACCAAACTGGTATACCTCATAAAGTACCTCACAAAGTAGTAAATTGACAAAAACCAACTTTATGTCCCCCAGTGGGAATTGAACTTACAACTTCCGGATCGTAAGCCCATGGCTCAGACCACTAGTCCACGGAGGCAGTTAATAAATACATGTTACCCGCACCCTGTTTGGGATAGCTATGGCTAGGCAACGCTACTACCACCAAACCTGTTTTAATATATTTTAATTCATTTTCCAGCTATATCAACAACAGGCACTAGCCCTATAAACCTAACTCTAAACGTAAATCTGTTGAACTCAAATCATACTCAAACATCTTCTGATCTGCGGACAGCAAGACGTGGAATTGACGGAAACAATACTAATGATAATAACTTACAAATACCAAGCACTAACAGTGATATAAAAGAAGCAAAAGAAATAAAAAAAATTAATAGTTCACATTTTTCAATTGATTTACTGAAAACTACAGACCAGAAACAAGCTACAGATGTACAGCATAAAGATATTACAGGTAAAAATGTTCTTATGAAGCTAGAATATCCAAATATTGCTTTTAACCATCATATCAATCCAAATGCTGATCATTTTAAGATCATACAGCCTGTTCACAACTATGGAGGTCTGAGTGAAAACAATCACATGGTACAAATACATGAAAACCAGCTTTTGAATGTACCAAACGATATGTACAAACATATGGTTAGAGAATATTATATACAGCCGTATGATGACACCTTTGAAAAACATAGACAGATGGCACAGGTATATTACAATCAATATTTAAATCATAACGAAGAATTGAAACCGATTATAAAAGAACATCATATCCTGCCTTTTGAAGGTCCAAATTATATGCAGGGGCAGATTGTTGAAAAACATTTAGGAGGAGATGAAATGCATAAAGGCATTGCACAGAAAAATCATAATCAACCTACAGGAGGCCTACCCGAAATTGAAAAACAGACACACAATCTGCCTTTTAGCAACCAAGTTCTTAGAGATTTTCAAAATGTTCATAATTCAGGGCAAAATCATATGCTACTTGATAAAGTCCTAAATGGTCTTCCAGGTTTATATGTGCCTACGTTTAATAGCAGAATGCATTTCGAAGAAATACCTCTGATACAAAAGAAACAGTCCCAAGCTGAGGTCATGAGGGACATGGATAGCTACACTTTGCAAAGAAAGAAAACACATGTCTCATTACCGACTTTCGTAAACAATACTGTAGAGAACGTTCAAAATAACTCAAAACTGAAACGATCCGTTTTCCCAACTTTAGACAGTGATTTCCAAAGAAATGGAAATTCCAAAATGTCTGACAGCGATAACGATAAATACAAAATTGAAATAACTAAATCTAAGATCATTCAAAAAGAAGAGAAAGCTAAAGTTATAGGAAAAAATAGCATAACCGACACTTTGAGTCATGCGTTAGACGATATAGATTTCAAAGAACTGGATGATCCTAAAATCTTAGAAGCTTTAAGGTTACAAACCGAGAAAATGTACGACCTGATCTACCAGATACAACAAAACGAAAGACGATCTAACAACAACTACAAGGACTTTGAAGATATTGTAAAAAGCGTGAATGAGAGGAGGAAAACTAAGAGCAGTGCGAAAAAAACAACTAAAACTCCTCCAACAACGATACTGCCAACAGTAGAGATGGTGATAGACGAAACGATGGTTAAAGAAGCATTAAGAAATGACCCGTTTATAAAACGGATAATGAAACTGTCAAATTTGAAAAAAGAGGAATATTTTAAAAATAGAATAGTTTAAGTTAAGGTTTTTGAATGGTATCTACAAGTCAAAACCAATATGTTATTAAACTAGGTAGTAAATAAGAATTTCTGCTCTGTTCTTTTAGTTCTGAACACACTTATTACACTGATGTTACGTATACGGTCACTATAGTGAAATGACACACTTTATTTGGGTCGTTCTTCAGAAATGATTCTTCGGGTCACTTTAGTGGCGATTTTTTTTTGTGCGTTTTTGCCATTTTTTTATATTGGAGAATAATAAAGAGATCAATAAAAGTTTAATTACAAAAAATTACTCATATCTAACCACAGGTTACAACAGAATTAATTTTCGAAATTTTCGATGCCACCAAACGTGACATATTGTGCCACTCGAGTGACCTTGTTATTATTATGAGGAAAAAGTGAAAGATTACCACCGTCAGCATGAGTTTAATATCCTTTTTGATTACTTTTAATGATATTATAACAGTTTGTTTACTTCAAAAACTTAAATGCGAACTGCAAATCTTATCCTGAAATCTTTTAGGTTATAATAAGTAAACGGAAAATCCCTTCAGGGCATAGTCGCAATTTCAGCAATTATTACCGTTAAATGGAAACCATCCAACTGGACCATCTCGTATCGACCCCTGGAGAAATCGACCAAGCTACCACTAAAATCACCACACCATTTTGTGGTGATTGGAGAAAGCTCAAGGATGTTCAAGCCAAGAACAAAATGCAACCACTACTCCCACAACACTTGCGAGACCTGCTAGAGGAAAAGAAGCGCACCAGAAAGTTCTTCACCAGATTCCCTCCATTAAAGAACCATCTCAACCACCAACTGAATCAAACATGAGTTGGGGGAAATCTACCCAAGAAGACCGTTTAAGCAATCACCCAAGTCTTCAACGGAATCCTCAGAACTGGTCATTTCCACACACCATGGAAAAGCGCAAAAATCATTGTGCTTCTGATGCCAGGCAAGAACTTGGCCAACCCGGAGAGTTATCAGCCCATCTTATTGCTACCAACGCTCTCCAAAGTGTTTGAGAAGTTTATCCTGCCTCACATACCCAAGACCAGAACAGTTCGGGTTTCGCTTAGAGCATTCCACAACTGCTACCTGCTAGAGTGAACCATGACATGGCTACGAGGATGAACAAGATGGAATACTCGGTGTTCGTAATAATTGATATGGAAAAGGCATTCGACAGGGTGTGGTACGACGGGCGCGTCTACAAACTGTCGAAAACCTCAACACCCAGAAGGATCGTCAAGACCATCGAGTCATTCCTCAGAGGCAGAAACTTCCACGTGGCCGTCGAAGGTGCCAGATCCACTGAACACCCCATCGAAGCGGGAGTACCTCAAGGGAGCTGGCTGTCTCTCCCCGGCGTGTTATTCCATCTACACGGACGACATACCCAGAGTGGGTGACGTTTAATTGGCTCTATTCGCTGACGATGCGGCCTTCATCTCAGCGTCCTACAAACCACAGCATGCAGCCAAGAAAATGCAGCTGACGGTCGACGCGCTCCCAGGCTGGTTGAGCCATTGGCGCGTGAAAGCAAACGTTGCCAAGACACAGGCTCTAATCATAGGAAGATGCCACTTACCATCCCCACTTCGCCTCCATGGACAGGAGTTCAAAAGCCCTGTCAAACATCTCGGTATAACCATAGACAGGAACCTCACCATGAAAAAACACGAACGCGGTGGGACAAGTCAAGGCAGCCCGAGCCAAACTGCGGCAAGATAGCAAACTGCCCACGAAAACCAAGCTCAACATCTACAAAACGTACTTGCGCGCAAGGCTGACGTACGCGGCGCCCGTTTGGTACGCTCTCGCGTGCAACTCGTTGAAAAAGAAGATCAGAGCCCAGGAAAACTTAACTGTCCGATCGGCAATAAAGACTCCAATATTATATGAGAAACGATGTGCTTCACCGAGATCTCGAGTGGGAGAACATCGACCAGTTCATTGCACGACTTGCCATGGGGTCTCACACGGTGGGCTTGACCGCGGAGGGTAGCTAAAGAAGAACCCAGGGACCAGCCTGTAGTTGCAGGCCGCGTGGATTGCTTCTCCAGGGAGCCTGAGTATGTCCGAAGGAGATTTACGCCAAGGAAGAAGTTCCGGGGCAAAGGATTAGCAGTCAGCTCTCTGCCAAGACAAAAATGTTCTCCTTAAAACGAAAAGTCATAATAAACGAGCTATTAGACAAGATTATCACTATACGCTTCATAAATAATGTTTTACATTAATTACTTTACAATAAGAACGCGGTATTCATATGAATTTTGTTTAAGTAATAAGATAAGTCACTTGAGTGGTGTGAAATGTCGCTTTGGTGGACAAAATGCCACCCAAATCACGCCACCCAAGTGACCGAATTTTGGGTATTTTCGCAATTTCTTTCTAAACTATGCAATAAATTCCTTTTTTTTAAATTAATCTAAAATCTCGGTTATATTTACGAGTTAATAATAGTAATAACAGATTCAAAGTGTTATTCTATCATACATTTCACATGTCCACTTGAGTGATCTGCGTAGGTAGAAAAATGTTGGTTTCGAAAATTAAGCACCTTCTATTTTTTTCCGGGAACTGCGATGAGTCACCAGTCCTCTTTCCTCAGATGCCATGTCAGGACTGGCAAATGGCGGGAGTGTTTTCCTGGTCATAGTTAGCTTCGTTGAGACGTAAGAGTCGTTTCAAACCGCGCGCTCAGAAGTCTCGAAAACGTGTGACCGACACAAAGTGCTTGTTTTGTGAATGTTGGTGTTTAAATATGTGTGTAGTTTATTATATTAAATAAATCTGTGGTTTTCCAGGATCATTTTCATGGGTAAAAAGTACGACATAGTCCAGGTAAATAAATTGCTATAAGCTTTTCAATTTCGGAAGAGCAGAGTGTGACACGCGAAGAACGCTAGTTTTGACCCCGATTTCAGGTTTCTAACTAAGGTTTTGTTTAACGTATTTTGTAATATTATGTTGAAATTAGGAATTCTAGGTAGTCAATTAAACAAACAAACATATAAAAAAGAGTTTTAAGCTGTGCGTTTTATATCATTAGAGTATTAAGCGTGTGACCGAAAATTTCGACCTCTCAAAGAATGACCCATTTCCATACCTGGAAGTATTCATTCATCGATTATTTCATTATTGCCCTATAATTTAAATACATAATTACCTTAACAATAATAGAAACTTTGCATAATTATAAGGTATTGTACTTTACTTGGCACTTGACAGTACCGTCTTAGTCTTAGAAATACCTCGTAATTCGTACGTAATACTGTTGGTTAGATTCATAGCCGAAACGAGAAAGTATGTTCGATTCTCAGTAAGTGACAACGTTGGCGTTATTATTATTTTTTCTAAATTGCACTACAACGAAACCCTTGGTTGATAGCTAGCAAAATTGTATTTTTTTTATTAGAAATGGGTTTGCTCTTGACTCCAGTCTAAATCGGGAGCGACTGAGACGGAGTCGACGATGGAGCGAGCTCACCCAAAAGATTTATTTCATAACCTAGATAACAGCTATTCTGATAGCAAGTAAAAGTCAATTCTTAATGATTATTGACAACTCGGTAATAATTGATGCCTTACATTACACCCCTCGTTTAACAATCGCCTATTACTGTCTTGCTTGCTACAGAAACCAATAAAGGAAACTGTGTATAATTGTATTAAAATTGTACAATTTCAATAGATCTCTTTGTTTCGGACGCAAAGCGACCTTGGGTTTGTGGTTGCAGCTTGCCTAAGATCTTTGTTAGTTAGTGTTAGCAACTGGTCTGGTTAGGCTGAGCGCTTGTTATAAGCGGTCGCGGGGGCGTTATGGCTGAACGTATTAATAGTATATTGCTAACCAAAGGATGTAAGTCATCAAATGCATACGAGGTTTTTGGCGCCCGAGCGCAGCGAGGGCGCTAATGGTACGAGTATGCATTTGATGACTTACACCATGAGGTAAGCACTATGCTTTACATATCGAATGAAAGATAAGTTAAAATTATGGGAAAATATAAGAAAATTAAAACATGAAATTACGACGAAACAGTAGGCAATACCAACTCACTATGAGCGAATTTAACCATCACAAATATATGCATTCGCGTAAGAAAAATTATCTAATTTGCAAGTAGACATTTTGTTAAGTATACTGACTGTTTAATTTGTTAATGTTTTATAATAAAATGCTAAGTAATAAATCGACAAACTCAAGTTTTGAGGTTATAAATATGTTATAAAAACCACAGAGTAAAAATTTCATAATTTTCATAATCCTATGTTTACATTTTTATGGCCTTATTCCGTGACTCTATGCGTCATATTTAGTACTGGCCAGTTCGATATTTAAATAAATTCGAATAGAATTTGTTTTAAAATCGATTCCGATTCGATTAATCATCCGATTCCGTGTGTTTGAAATAAGGCTATCAACTTTTTTTTTCTTGCAATTTGACAGTTCCTTATTCAAATTACTTTGCAGCATAGGTTTCAAAACCTATGATGCAAAGTACCACTTACATCCCGGGTTTTAGGGTTGTATGAACCACTTACTGAGCATGAGATATGTAAACACTTTTGCTATCAATAGTGAACTCAAGTGATCTTAATTGTTACGTCGAGGATCGATAATGCTGATAATTGATAATAAAAAAAATTGCCGGATAAACCTAAACTTGTGACATACAAACTTTAGGGTAGGAACATGAACCTCACATGACATGACAGTGAACAAAGCTTTCCTGTTTCATGTGGAGGTTTATACATTAGTGTTTGGTCAGCAAATATAATCAGCAAACAAAAATATAATGAAAATACAAAGTAAATTCTTTTAAAGAAAGAGTTTCCGGGTGAAAGTAGTTCAGTTTTGTTAAGCTGTCCCTTTCACTCAGTATAAAAACTATATTAATTAATTATTGCTTATAATATTATCTAAATTCGATGTAATATTTAATTATAGGTATACCGTTTTGTAAACAAAAATTTTACAGAAAGTCAATTAGATAACTCTGACAGCAGGGTTTATCGGGTCGTTGTTCGACTCGAAAATCCACTCGCTAAGAATTAGATAAATTTAAATAAAGCTTTCGTTATAAATGCACAATGGTATTATTAAATTAATTAGTAAATTGTTTCAATTGAACTTCCGAGACTTTTTAATCAAGAAAAACCATTGAACTACTGGCACGCAAAATTCCCAGTAGTTCAATCATTGAACTGTACCATTGAACTACTGGGAATAGAGGGAATTAATTAGTAAATTGTTTCATTTGAACTGCCGAGACCTTTTGGTACCAGTAGTTCAAT
Source organism: Scrobipalpa atriplicella (assembly GCA_029255725.1). Classification (NCBI taxonomy): domain Eukaryota; kingdom Metazoa; phylum Arthropoda; class Insecta; order Lepidoptera; family Gelechiidae; genus Scrobipalpa; species Scrobipalpa atriplicella. Next base: position 13,398 of record JARACY010004680.1, on the reverse strand, counting down.
CAAGAAAAACGATTGAACTACTGGCACGCAAAATTCCCAGTAGTTCAATAATTGAACTGTACCATTGAACTACTGGGAATAGAGGTTTTATGAGTACGAGTAGATTACCTTCGACTTACCTCGACGAAAAAAAAACCTTAACAATTTTGAGTGCTGTATCCTTTTTTTCTAGAATCCAGCTAAATCATTGCGGTCTGGTACCTAAGGTCGTATTTATGAAGCGATCTCAAGATTGAGAGCAATATTAAGTATGGATTTGACAGGCCGTTTTGTACTGAAATGACATTTTTGATACAAACTCAAACTCGCTGTCACTCTTGAGAGCTGAATATAAATACGGGCCCTAGTTTTGCTGTTTTTTTGTTTTGGTAGAGCTTGACCGCTCCCGCTACCGCTTATAATCCCAGCCTACAGCCAAAGGTCATGGAAAGGCCAAAGGCATGGAGTAACCACGCCGTAGACTGAGTTACTTGTTATGGCAAACTCATTGTATTGTCACATTATCTTATGGTATTCCAGATATTTTTATAATGTTAATTGAAATTATTTCTTTGGCAATTCGTTGAGAGAATTTGAAGGTTAGGGCCGGTTCGCACCGGGAGCACTTTTCGACTACGTTATAACTCTACAATATGGAACTTTATTTACTATGCAAAAAGATCTCGACTTCGGGGTACGACAAAAGGCATCTTCAAGCAGTTGCGTGCGCGAGTCCGACTCGCACTTGGCGGATTTTTTAGTATGCGCGTCTCGGGAACAAAAGCAGCTAGAATACTTTTAAGTTTTTTATCGATCCCAGTCCAGCATGGACGAAATACGACGCCTACGATTGAAGGCAGGTGACACAAACAACGATTAGGAGCAGGGGAATTAACCTCAGGTTAGTAAAGACGTGAGGAAACGTGTAAAATTTCATTTGAATGTGCCAACCCGTCCAGCTTTGGTTTTTGTAGTATTGTCACATTATCTTATGGTATTCCAGATATTTTTATAATGTTAATTGAAATTATTTCTTTGGCAATTCGTTGAGAGAATTTGAAGGTTAGGGCCGGTTCGCACCGGGAGCACTTTTCGACTACGTTATAACTCTACAATATGGAACTTTATTTACTATGCAAAAAGATCTCGACTTCGGGGTACGACGAGAGGCATCTTCAAGCAGTTGCGTGCGCGAGTCCGACTCGCACTTGGCGGATTTTTTAGTATGCCCGTCTCGGGAACAAAAGCAGCTAGAATACTTTTAAGTTTTTTATCGATCCCAGTCCAGCATGGACGAAATACGACGCCTACGATTGAAGGCAGGTGACACAAACAACGATTAGGAGCAGGGGAATTAACCTCAGGTTAGTAAAGACGTGAGGAAACGTGTAAAATGTCATTTGAATGTGCCAACCCGTCCAGCTTTGGTTTTTGTAGCCGTTTGAAGCTCTTTCTCAATCATGAGATTAAAGACAAGAACTTTCCTTAGGCAATAATGTTGCTTAGTTATACTAAAACTTAACCTTTCTGAATATGAAAAAGTAAAAAAAAAAAAAAAAAAAAAACTGGACGATTAAAATCACACACCATACCACGCCAGATAGTCATGTTCCCGCCGGACCAGTTGTACCATTTGACTTGCATTTGACAGTAGCTAGCTTTATACGAAAGCTATATAAATAGTTTTTCCAATTTATGATGATTGATGACATTGACAGCTCATATAAACCGTAATCTTTTTTAATATAACTTGTATGAACTGTCAGCAATATCATATAGTGGAAATTCTATTATTAGAAACGTTACTTTGAGAGCTTAATATCGGCTGTTGCTAGTCTATTTATTATTTAAGAATGTTTCAAGATGCATTTAAAGTTTAAAAATCAGTTAAAATCGCATATAAGCAATAAAATTATATTAGCTTTACTTTGAGCAATAAAAGTTCTTTGGTTACATAAGCACATTTCTTCCATGCTGGACTGGGAGCGATAGAAAAATATAGAATGTTCCAGGTGCATCTCTTCCCGGGAATACTGTAGAAGTCAGTAGAGAGAAACGAGGGTTTCAGTGTATTGTAATTTAGGCGATGGGCTGACAACCTGTCACTACAGCAATACACAGGTATAACGGAAATAAAAATAACCCTCAAAACTTGTCAGACGTGGCGGAACGACCATTGTCGTTGACGCTCGTTGACGCTCTGCCTACACCATTAGGGATAAAGTTGTGATTGCCTGTATGTATGTTTAGCCGTAGGTTAATACGGGCCCGGTGACACCACAGTCGATTAGTACTAGGAAATTAATCTTTGGTTACATAAGCACTGATGTAACATACATTATCGTTTCCATGTGTGGATGGAAAACCATGGTATCAAAGGCTTTAAATGGCCTTAAAAACTTCCGAGATGGATGGTGTGACCTCAATCAGAGATAGCGACTAGGACTGATGGCTTAACGTGCTTTCCGAATCAAGGATTGATACGTCTAGCACCAAACACGGCTGAAGTGACTACTTTCCACGAGTTGGCTCCATAGTCTTTCTCACCTTTGGCCCAGCAAGAGACAAGATACTCAAGATACTAAACTTAGTAGTCACTAAATCTTTGCAAATAAATAAAATTCTCAAATCGAAATAAAATAATTATTTGTAAACTCTATCTTCGCATATTTACTTATTAAACTGTGGTTAAATGTGTGGGTTAAACACACTTCACTTATGAGAAATTGCACCTTACGCAATGTCTAAAGTAAAAACTTAAAGATAACGATCTACAATGAAAATAAAAGCTAGTAGATGTCCCAAGTAGCATTTTACTCCATTTAAGAGTACACATTTAGTTCACAGGTGTACTTAAAGCATTATTACAGTTCACTCGTGATGTATAAGCTGCATTATTGCGATCAATAACACCTATACCTGTCTAAGGGACTTATAGGAGTATAGATTTATACTTTTATACGACTGTTGGTGTTATAATACTCTAACAACTATCCTTTAGTCAGCCGTCTGACTAAGAGCATTATAGGAAGGTAGAGATACGGCAACAGCTGTTTAACGGCCTACTTGTACGATGTTATAGAGCTAGCATTTTAATAGAACACACGTGGTCATTTATAAAGCCAATGGCTGTTATGTTTATTTGTTTTAGACTGTTATACAGCTAGTAGCTGTAGTAGGACTTGTTTGTGATCATTAAAATAACCTTTTTTTACTATCTGTACAGAAGTGTTTAAATGGTTCGCATGTGTACTAAAGGCTGTTAAAAGGACTATATGTGTTGTCCATTAACATCAATAGCAGTTTATTTGTCCACAAGTACTACTCTTATTTGCTGTAAGCTGAACATGAATGTGAATGTGATATTCTATTACACTTATCCCACAGTTGTGTGTTTATTATTATTTATTTAGTTTGTTACAAAATTTGTATTTTAGGTAGTACTTGACTTAGTACCCTGGCTAGGTGATTTAACGGCAATAATTATTATTGCGGATCTCTAAAATTTCAGATATTTTGAAAGGTGAACGATGATACACAATTGACCTGAATTACATCTTAAAGCTGTATGAAGGTTCACATTAGAATAAATTTATAGACATTGGCTCTGTAGTGGTGTAAATGTGGGCCTTCATATAGATAACAGCATTCTAACAGAACACATGTGAACCTATATAACGCTCACCGCATTAAATTGGAGTTATAACAGTTCCCATAGCCGTATTTCATTTCCACCATTTTGTTCTACTAACCTAAAATATTTACCAAATAAATCTCCAAAATTATCATGCCGATTTATCACAAAATACGCAGATAGAGCGATTGAGTTTTCGTTTCATGTTATAATTAATTACCGTAGTATAATTATAATGCCAATATAATATCGAAAACTGAAAATTATAGATTTCCTCTCAGCCAGTTTTAAATATTTTTAAATGAATATCGCGTTTTTACAGAGGCGCGTGAATATTTTAGCTGTAAATATGTATATATTTCACGATAAAGTTGCATTCCCATGGCATTAACATGATTAAAGTATTTAAAACATGTAAGTTAACGCGTGTTATCATAAATTTTTATCCAATTGATATCCGCCGGAGTTATGTTTCTGATGGCACACACAAAACCAAACTAATGAGGAATAATTAATAAAATAAAGAAATAATTTAGGACACACGTGAATTTTAAGTAGCACTGGAGTACTTTTGTCGGATTTTATAACTGTGAAGGCTGTGTATTTAGCCACTTGTTACTATTTATTACACTCATGTACGTTGTATAGTTCACACTGCGTCCCATATAGTGCCGTAAGTCAGCCTTAAGTCCAATGTTACTACTTAAACTGCCATTATAATGCTACTATACTGCTAATGTACAGCCATAGTGAACTTAAGGCTGTCTAATTTGTGCCCAAACTGGTTTTATAAGAGCATTATAGCAAGCTATACAGCTCTTATACAGCTGACTTACACAGCTTGTGGAGTACATGTGAACGACTAAACATCTTATATAGAACCCCGAATGCTACTTGGGGTGGTATGAATACATAGCACCTGTTATTAGGTATATCACAGAATATATAACAGTAGTTATACGGGTCACCGTGCGACGCGTTTTAATAAGAAAAAGTTATAAGGGTAGTATTGTATTTAAACGATAATCAAAAAATACCCATTTCTTATAGCGAAAAAAATTAAAATTTAAGCAAAAATAATTATTTTGCAGCAAAACGCGTCCCGCAAAATATTATTATTTCAACAGCATTTAAACGATTTGATGCATCACTAGATATCTAAAAGAAATGCAGGTATACAGCCTAAAAAAAAAAATTATTGATATTTTAAGGTCGCTTCTGGCACTGTGACATTGTGGTCACTAGTCTAACCTAATCTAACCTTAGGCTGTACCTAACGAACCTATTTCCCCACCCCAAAATAAGTTATGTAATACACTAATAATTATTTTGACACAAGTGTGAGTTTTTTTATGTACGTCTGGGTTAATTTACTGCAAAATAATTATTTCCGCTGAAAAAATATATTTTTTTGCCTACGGATAAGATTTTACCCGTAGATAAAAGGAAAACTGATCAAATTTGATTCATGAACATAAATTAATGTGTGATAAGTTTTTTTGCTGCACGGTTAAATATATCCCAAGTAATAAAAGCGTTTTTTGTTCGGCGCCGTTGCCGGTGCCGTGCCGTCTAGTGGAAAAGCAACCCATTTGATAAAAGAGATTTAAAGTTTTAATAGTGCTAAGTAACATATCTTTAATTTCGTGTCTGTTTGATACGTATGATAAGATCGTGAGAAACACCCTGTATTCGCTCGGTAGCATAGTTTGACGTAACTCAACACATTACCACAGAATATACAGTACTTATGTGACAGTGCCTTGGACGAAACAACCTTCGAGACGAGGTTGTTTCGTCCAAGGACAGTGCCCTCGATTCTGGCCGCCACATTCTTAACTAATTTTAAGATGTCACTTTCTTTACTTTGACATAAGAACAGTTTAGCAAATAAACACATGTGTTTGAAGTTCCTAATTTGACATAAGCTGCTTTAAATAAGAACCGAGCAAAGAGCACATTCCTTATTTTATAACACATTTGCTCGTAAAGGGTCTCTTACTACACCAATTTCAATATTGTATTGTATCTTATTACGTACTTGAGCGTAATCGTAAAGTAAAATGCACGAGTGCTGTAAAACACACGAGTTTTTTTTTTAATTAGGTAAAACGCACGGTTTATCGAACGGTACTTTTTTAAATCTTAGCAAAGAGTTTTTATGGCAGAAAAGTGGTCAACATTTTATAAATAAAATTAACTTTGGGAGATAAAGTATAATAAAATAAACATTTAATTCTTTGATTTAATTAATTTTTACAATAAATTACAACCATTTATCTGTAACAAAATAAAAAAAATATTAATTTAGTTTATTAGTAATACTGGCTGGTTTTTTGTGCTTTGCCTTAAAAAAAAAGCGCTGCGCGATATATACTAGGTAATCTGGGGTACGTTCAGAAACGCTCGATCGATCGAAATTTAACCTGGTTAAAAATTATATTGCCCGTTCAGAGACACCTGGCAGACGAAATTTCGACTAGGTTAATTTTTATCCGGCCCGTTCAGAGGCGCACCGGAAGTGAGGTCTTATCTGACAGCAGCTAAGGTGCACGTTCAGTGCGTCCCACTAGTATAAGATTCGATCGGTATAAATATCGAACTGGGTCGACTGAACGTACCCCTGTGGATGCGCGCGTATCGCTAATTTGTGAACGAGTAAAAATTATTCCTCGCTTTTTTTCTTTTCGCTGTATTGTTTTAATTTTTTAGCTATTTCCTCGCAAATATGTTATAAAACGTCGTACGACATACGTGCGGTTTGATAATTACAGCCTCTGCTTTCTTGTAGCCCTCGCCTACGGCTCGGGCTAGCAATATCGCCTCGGCTGTAACTATCAACGCACCGCACTTGTATCGTAATGTACTATTACGTTAAATAAGCAATCTAATGTCAAATTTCAGCAATTTAATGTCAGATTAGGAATGTCAAAGTCATGTGTTTATTTGCCTCTCTGCATACTAGTTGTCGAACTCGATTTTTTATAAACAAGAAACAATGTCGTACTTAGTTGATTAATTACTCAGTGGTCGTACTGTGTATATGCACAATCCCCGAAATCGCCCATTGGCCGGAATAAAGGCACACTTCGCGGATTGGCAAATGCAAAACGCGCAATCCCCGAAATGTCCTTTCATTTCGGCCATTGAGCGTTTTACAAAAACCATTTCGCGGACTGGTAAACACGAAACAGCCAATTGCCGAATTCATTGAACTATCAGGTGTAAAGGACATTCAAACACCAGGCATGAGGGACAACTTAACGCAAACTGATACGGGTTGCTCAATCAATGAAACTGAAACGATCAGAATACTGCACATAAACATAACAATATTCTCTGATCGATATCATCATCAATGCAATGAAACGTTAATATTAACAACACAGGCGCAGGCGCAGGCGCCTCGGGCGGTAGCCATCTTTGGAATTTTGGGTTATTCCCCTTTGCTGCGAGTAACTGGTCCTCTGCATACATACAGGGTGCAAGGGACAGCTTCTCGAAAACTGATAAGGGTTGCTCAGTCAACGAAACTGAACAACTTTCACCAGAAAATTCTATCCTGAAAGAAATGGTTTTCCCGTACACATTGCCTGAAAGTATAATGTTTCGTAAAATTTGTTCAGTTTTCTTGACCGAACAACCACTATGAGTTGCGGGAAGCTGTCCCTTACACCAGAGATTTATTTATTGCTATACATAAAATGTATATCACGTAGCAGGTATATAGGTGAAGGTCTCAATCTCTCAGAATAGAGATAAATAATTGAAATCGAATTAAATTTAATTACTCTAAAATTATATCGAAAGAATAAAAATACGGAACCATGAACTATAGATAAGTAAAATACAACTTTCGGATGTGTAAAAAGATTGATTTGATTAAATTAGAAAAATAGTCAATAGACTTTTCCGTGCAAAGAAACGTTTTCTTAGCCAGTTTCAGCGCCCTCTGCAGGGTCTCACAAGTATCGTGAAAAAAAAACCATTAAAAGTGACGCAATTCGATTCAATTTTACTGTATAATTTTATTCGATGAGGAATGTATTGAGTGCGCAGTAGAGCAATCCTATTTGCCGCCATTTTTTATGCCGTGACATGGCAAAGGTCAAGTGGGTCAAGTTGTCAAATTCACTTTCACAGATTATTAATATAGTTTCAAAATAGAAAGTGATGCTTTTTAACTATATTGCGTAATTTTACGGCTAGTGTTATTCAAGCTCTAATACATAAGTGTTATCTCACGATTTTGCATACATTTGCTTACTGTAAGGTCAAAGTGTTAGTTATTATCATTATGATATATGCTAATCGTGGGCAATAAAGATGCATAATGTTATAGTCAAACCTCGAAGCTCCGGCGCTCCTAGGTTTGAATAGTCAATCCTCAGGTCTGACTGATATGTCTAACCTAACCTACTGTCAGACCTGAGGATTGACTAGTCAAACCTAGGAGCGCCGGAGCTTCGAGGTTTAACTATGACACATAGATAAAACAAAAACCGTACAAGTGCGAGTCGGACTCGCGCACGAAGGGTTCCGTACCATCATTTATAAAAAATGGCAATAAAATAATATCTGTTGTCCGACTCGCACCTGGCCAGTTTCCAGTATCAGCGACCGGACCGACGGCTTAACGTGCCCTCCGAGGCACGGAATATTTTTCTTATAGACAATCAGGTGATTAACCGCATTGTCTTAACCAAACTGGGGAAAATCTCACAAAGTGGTAAAATAATAGGTACCTAAATAACAACTTTGTCTTGCCTCCCTGGGAATCGAACCCCAGTACCTCCGGATAGGGCGCCCATTGCTCAGACCACTAGACCACGGAGGCAATTAAAGTCATGATCATTTCGCACATCAACCTATGTTTTATGTTATGATATTACTATGATCATGTTCGCGATATTTAGGGTCGTGAACTTGCGTGTATGCCCTTCAATCCATCGTGTGTTTATATTGATAACTTTAATAGACAACAATTGAAACACGTGTCTATTTGTATAGATAGTGTTACGTTCGAGGGTTCGATAAATCGGAGTAAAACGCCGATAATTGTCACACACACTTTATTTAACACTAAATCACAAAACCAAATCACTAGGCACACACAAAGTCCGTTTATCGCAGTTCGTAGTCGTCGTTATTCACTTCTTCAGTTCACTCCGAGATCGCTTAGATTCGTTATCCGAAACAAGACTGGTTTCTGGGCCGGACGGAGGTGCTTTTATATCCCGCAATTCAATACCGAATCTTCCAGATCGCCCTTTTGTTAGGTTGTTTACATCACGGTATTCGCGGTGGTCGCAGAACATTCGGGATTCCTATTGTTCTCCAGTTTGACAAACAACTTGTGTACTTCTCAACTATTGTTAGGCGCAGGTAACCGGCATAAAAAAATTGTTTGCGCGTTTGGATCTTTCTTCCTGTGTCCGAGTAAGTTCGATTCACGAATGTTCTTGGTTTATCCGCGCGACTCCGCGACACTGCCCCCCTCTTAGAGATGTTCGTCCCGAACATCATTACTGCCATTATAACGGGCCAGGCGATCAACGTGGACGATCTTCATTGCTCCTCGTGGGTGTCGCTGAATCCTGTACGTCACATCGTTTATGCGGGTCACAATCTTGTAGGGTCCATCCCATCGTCGTTGAAGCTTTGGAGACTTCCCTTTTCGCCGAACTGGGTTATGCAACCAGACTAAGGATCCCTCTGCAAAGCCGCAACTAGTGGCCTTCCGGTCGTATCGGGTCTTCATGCGCTCACTAGACATCAGTCCGTTCTCTCTTATAATCGCATGGACGTTATGTATGCGTTCACGCAACCTCTCGATGTAGTCTGGCACACTAAGTTGGTTTTCCGGATCCTGCGGAGGTTCTCCGGTCAATAGGTCAGCTGGTATTCGCAACTCTCTGCCGAAGTTAGCGTAAGCCGGTGTCACTTTGGTGCTCTCGTGTTCAGCTGTTCTATAAGCCAGCAAGAATATTGGGATATATCTGTCCCAGTCCCTTTGATGATCTTCTACCAGCTTCGCCAGGTGACGTTCCAGGGTCTGATTAAACCGCTCCACCATTCCGTCAGATTGTGGGTGATATGGGGTTGTTCTGGTCTTATGCATTCCTAGCAGCTTGCACATTTCTTGGAACAGCTTTGACTCGAAGTTGCGCCCTTGATCCGAGTGTATCTCCAGAGGAACACCAAATCTGCATATCACCTCGTTGACCAACTTTTCTGCCACTGTATGCGCCTCTTGGTTTGGAATGGCGAACACTTCAGGCCACTTCGTGAAGTAATCCATGACCACCATGAAGTACTTGTTCCCATCTTCTGTTACCGGGAAAGGTCCTGCCACGTCAACTGCTATTCTCTCCCAGGGGGCTCCCACGTTGTACAGTCTCAGCTTTCCTCGACTTCTGGTTTGAGGTCCCTTAACTGCTGCACAGACAGTGCATTTCCGGCACCAATCTTCAACATCCTCACGACAATGCAACCAATAAAATCGTTCCCGAATTTTAATCAGGGTCCTTCGAACTCCGAGGTGACCTCCAGAGACACCATCATGAAGCTCACGTAAAACGTCCTTTATAAGTTTCCGTGGCACAATCAACTGTAGATGATGCTCGTTTCCTGAAACTTTTTCCCATTTCCGGTACAAGATGTCATTTTGCAGGGTCAAGCTCTCCCACTGAGCCCAGTAGCTCTTTGTTCCGGAACCAAATGGGGCTACTTCATGCCAATTTGGTTTTCCCGTTCCTCGTTTCATCCACTCGATGATGGGTTTCAGATCGTCATCTTCATTTTGAGCTTTCCGCACCTCATCATTCTCCCATTTTTCATCGGTAGGTGTTGTTCGTAGAACTTGGACTCTTTCCTTCATTTCTTTTCGCGTGCAATGTTTGCAGTCCTCAGTACAAGGTCGTCGCGATAATCCATCAGCATTCGTGTGTGATTTCCCGCTGCGATGTTCTATCGTGAAGTTGTACTCTTGAAGCTGTTCTATCCAACGTGCAACTTGACCCTCCGGATCCTTGAACTGCAGCAGCCACTTCAGTGCAGCGTGATCTGTCCGCAGTTGAAACGGTCTTCCAATCAGATACTTTCTGAAGTGTCGGAGCGTCTTCACAACTGCCAAGAGTTCTCTTCTCGTCACACAGTAGTTGGTTTCTGGTCGAGACAAAGCCTTACTGTAATAAGCTATAACCACTTCCCGATCACCTTGCTTTTGTGAGAGTACACCGCCGATGGCTGTATTACTGGCATCAGTGTCCACGATGAATTGGCCATCTCTCTGTGGGTAGCCCAAGATTGGAGACTCACATAGCTTCTTCTTGAGCAGGTCAAATGCTTCCTCGCAGAAGTCGTCCCAGTGGAATTTCTTCTTGTCTTCTGTAAGTCTGTGCAACGGCTTGGCTATCTCTGCGAATCCTTTCACAAATCGGCGGTAGTAGGAACATAACCCGAGGAATGCCCGAACGTCCGTTTTGTCCTTTGGTGTTGGCCACTTCTTCACTGCCTCAACCTTCTCAGGATCCGTCTGCACTCCAGCTTGCGATACAACATGTCCCAGATAATTGACTTTATCCTTGAAGAAGTTGCACTTTTTCGGGTTTAGCTTCAGGCCGGCTGCTTTTATCTTCACCAAGATCTTGTCCAGTTGATTAAGATGGTCCCGAAAGTCCTTTCCAATGACGATGATGTCGTCGAGGTATACTAGGCAAGCTTCTCCGATGAGTCCAGCCAACACACACTCCATGAGTCGCTCAAAGGTCGCCGGAGCATTACAGAGTCCAAACGGCATGACGTTGAAGTGCCACAAACCTTGGCCGGTTGAAAATGCCGTCTTCTCTTTATCATCTGGATGCAGTTCCACTTGCCAATAGCCAGACTTCAAATCCAATGTGGAGTACCAAGATGACCCTGCCAGCGTGTCTAATGTGTCGTCTATCCGAGGCAACGGGTAGCTGTCTTTTTTTGTTACCTCGTTGAGCCGCCTGTAGTCAATGCAGAAACGTGAAGTTCCATCTTTCTTCTTCACCAAGACTACCGGTGAGCACCAGGGGCTTGACGACGGCTCTATGATCTTGTTCTTCCTCATGTCTGGTGTTTGAATGTCCTTTACACCTGATAGTTCAATGAATTCGGCAATTGGCTGTTTCGTGTTTACCAGTCCGCGAAATGGTTTTTGTAAAACGCTCAATGGCCGAAATGAAAGGACATTTCGGGGATTGCGCGTTTTGCATTTGCCAATCCGCGAAGTGTGCCTTTATTCCGGCCAATGGGCGATTTCGGGGATTGTGCATATACACAGTACGACCACTGAGTAATTAATCAACTAAGTACGACATTGTTTCTTGTTTATAAAAAATCGAGTTCGACAACTAGTATGCAGAGAGGCAAATAAACACATGACTTTGACATTCCTAATCTGACATTAAATTGCTGAAATTTGACATTAGATTGCTTATTTAACGTAATAGTACATTACGATACAAGTGCGGTGCGTTGATAGTTACAGCCGAGGCGATATTGCTAGCCCGAGCCGTAGGCGAGGGCTACAAGAAAGCAGAGGCTGTAATTATCAAACCGCACGTATGTCGTACGACGTTTTATAACATATTTGCGAGGAAATAGCTAAAAAATTAAAACAATACAGCGAAAAGAAAAAAAGCGAGGAATAATTTTTACTCGTTCACAAATTAGCGATACGCGCGCATCCACAGGGGTACGTTCAGTCGACCCAGTTCGATATTTATACCGATCGAATCTTATACTAGTGGGACGCACTGAACGTGCACCTTAGCTGCTGTCAGATAAGACCTCACTTCCGGTGCGCCTCTGAACGGGCCGGATAAAAATTAACCTAGTCGAAATTTCGTCTGCCAGGTGTCTCTGAACGGGCAATATAATTTTTAACCAGGTTAAATTTCGATCGATCGAGCGTTTCTGAACGTACCCCAGATTACCTAGTATATATCGCGCAGCGCTTTTTTTTTAAGGCAAAGCACAAAAAACCAGCCAGTATTACTAATAAACTAAATTAATATTTTTTTTATTTTGTTACAGATAAATGGTTGTAATTTATTGTAAAAATTAATTAAATCAAAGAATTAAATGTTTATTTTATTATACTTTATCTCCCAAAGTTAATTTTATTTATAAAATGTTGACCACTTTTCTGCCATAAAAACTCTTTGCTAAGATTTAAAAAAGTACCGTTCGATAAACCGTGCGTTTTACCTAATTAAAAAAAAAACTCGTGTGTTTTACAGCACTCGTGCATTTTACTTTACGATTACGCTCAAGTACGTAATAAGATACAATACAATATTGAAATTGGTGTAGTAAGAGACCCTTTACGAGCAAATGTGTTATAAAATAAGGAATGTGCTCTTTGCTCGGTTCTTATTTAAAGCAGCTTATGTCAAATTAGGAACTTCAAACACATGTGTTTATTTGCTAAACTGTTCTTATGTCAAAGTAAAGAAAGTGACATCTTAAAATTAGTTAAGAATGTGGCGGCCAGAATCGAGGGCACTGTCCTTGGACGAAACAACCTCGTCTCGAAGGTTGTTTCGTCCAAGGCACTGTCACATAAGTACTGTATATTCTGTGGTAATGTGTTGAGTTACGTCAAACTATGCTACCGAGCGAATACAGGGTGTTTCTCACGATCTTATCATACGTATCAAACAGACACGAAATTAAAGATATGTTACTTAGCACTATTAAAACTTTAAATCTCTTTTATCAAATGGGTTGCTTTTCCACTAGACGGCACGGCA
>JARACY010004679.1:0-25653 GCA_029255725.1 Scrobipalpa atriplicella | reverse complement strand
CAGTGTCTAAATAGCAAAAATACCTATTAAAATAGTATACTCAAATTTTAAAATATACGAGTTTGTATTAAGTGTCGACAACATTGGATTTCGATTAAGCGGGTAATATCCCGGTTCTACACACTTACGTATTACAATTTGCGTCAGTGTATATTATTACTTTCATCACTTGATACATTGTATGTAAACGCCTTTGAAGCGCGTAAATAAAATGTACATTGGTAACTTTTTCAGATGACAGGGCACATGGTATGAAGTGGAGCGGTCGTTCTACCTGATGGAGCTGTCAGCGAGCTGCACAGAGCTGCAAGTGCAGTTGAGCGACCGAGGGTACCTCCTCATCACAGTCAGCACCATCAACAGATGGTAGGTTTCAGATAACAGGCACATTGTTGAGAGACAAAGAGGTCTTTTGACCCTTGTTTGCCTTTGAAAAGACTTTAGCATTCAAAACTTTGAAATTTAGGCGATTGTTTGTATAAAAAAAGGCCATAATAAGTTATGGCCAAATTGATATTGAAAAAAAGAGCATGCGTGCCGAGCACCCGCGTCAGAAGTGAAACTTCTTTGTAAATTCTGACATCGTAACGGGACAAACGGGACAATCTAAAATCGTCCCCGTTTGCCCGTGACGCGACCTTGAAATTTTACTCTCAACTCGCCTAAAGAAGTTTCACTTCAAAAGCTTTTGACCCACTGCCTACCCGTAAAAGAATAAAGGCGTGCAACTAAACACGTGCTGTACTGTATAATAAAAATAAACATCAAATATACAAGCATAAGGCTTTTCCCTACAAACGTCTATTTGCATCCAAAAAAAAAAAAAAACTCATGCGTGTATTATTTGATGTTTATTCAAAGACGACATTTTATCTTAACTTTCCAGGACAGGCAGTCCATCCACTACCAACGGTATAGGGATTCCAAGCTACAACGGATCGTCGTCGTTCCGTTACAAGCTGAATAACCGAATGCCGTATATAATAGGAAGAATGCTGCCCGGCGCGGGGCACTACAACGTGCTGTTCACAGACTACGACACCTTCGCCATAGTGTGGTCCTGCTCTAGCGTCAGCATCGCGCATTCAGGTGTGTATTGTGCGATATAGATAGAGCTATATTTGTCTAGAATAGAGATTCTGAGTTCCAAGTTAACACAGATTGTTCATATATTTAGTTATTACGTTATTGTAAACTCTTAAAAAGATTAGATGTATTAACCGTATTCATTGATTTTTTTATTGCTTTGTGTGAATTTTAATAATGTAAACATTCTTTGTTAACTTGGAAAGTTTTGTAACATTGTATGTAGTAGTGTGTGGGAAGTAGTGGCGGGACTGGTGGGTAATTTTAACGACATTCATAATCCCGGAGGCCATGGGTTCGATTCCCACGGGGATTCCCCGGTCGCTGACTTTGCTAGTGGTCGTTACACAAATCATGTTAGAGCCCTTTTAGTTGTAACTTATATAGGGGTTTTAAAACGTCGGAGACCAGGGTTTATCGGGTCTGGGTTTTACAGCATGCCCGGGAGGATATGCAGCTGGCACATTCTATGTGTTTCTATCACTCCCAGTCCAGCATGGAAGCAATGTTTTTCATTTCTTGAAATAATTTATTTGCGAATGTTGTTCAGTTCAATCAAATTGTTACAACATTTTGTTTTTGTCCCCGCAGATCGCATGTGGGTGCTCGGGCGGTCGCGCGAGATCAACGCGTCGGTGCGCGCGCAGATCTATGCCATCTTAGAAGAACTCAACCTCGACTCAGACCGCCTGATCATATCGAAGAACAACAACTGCACAGAACCGCAACATTCACACAAACACTGTGGATTAATAAACTAATTTAATTTATGGAGTTTCTTTTAATTTATCACACTTTATTATAAGCTCAACCTTAATTTAATTTATTTCACTTTATTATAAGAAAACTTTGGATCCTCATTGAATAACATGCAAATCTAATGTTTTCTACCTATTGAAGATATATTTTATATTGAAATATTTTAGTATAGATATAGATAGCATTTTGGTTATCGTTCGTAGCACAGTCGTAATAGATTTTTTTAAGAGTAACGCATGTTCTTCCTATTCCAATTAGTAGAGAATGCGCTGAAGAAAGGGGAGAATATTTGTATAATAAATGAAAACTAAAACTTGATCAATCACGCTTTCTATATTTTTTTGAAAAAATATCTTTATTTACAGTAATATGCAGGTAAAAGTTAAAAGAGAGTAGAAAAGTTGTGAGGTTTAATATTTTTAACAGTGATCCAAAGTGAAGTCACCGAGACAGGTTCTTAAATGTAGTATTAAACAATGGTGCTAATTCAGGACGCACTATTACTAATTCTAATTCTTAGTAGCGCTGTCACTTTCTTAAATTTGACATAAGAACAGGATAGCAAACAAACACGTGACTTTGACATTCTAATTTGACGTACGGCGCTTTAAATAAGGAATGACCATAGAACGTGCTCATTAATTTTACGTAATTTAAGCAGTCTTATTTCAGATTAGGAATGTCATGTGTTTATTTGCGATCCTGTTCTTATGTCAAATATAAGAAAGTGACAGCGCTACTAAGAATTAGAATTAGTAACTGGACGGCGTGAATCGAGGCTAATGATACGAAGTACACAAAATAAAATAATTACAGTAAGTTAAAATTAAGCAACTTTTAATGAACATAATTTGCACATTACATTTTGTGCGAGAGAATCAAGCGAAGAAATAAAGTTAGCGAAACCATTTAGATAGTTTTAACAAATTCAGTAATATGTTGAGAAATAAAGATAGAATGGAATACAGAATTTGACATCCAAGACAAAGTTAAAACACATTTTTACATGTCTTGTACTCAACGAAACTCAGAAAAACTTGTTCGACTCGAAAATCCACTCGCTAAGAAGAAGAACGAAATATATCTAAATATTGCTTACATGGACACCGTTACACTATTCTATTTGGTTAACACTTATATGTATTTGAGCTATCATCTTTGTTTTTATTGTGTATTTGTTACTTTAAAAGCCCGAAGTGCGGTAAACCTGAGATCCACCAACCAAATTCCTTCTTAGGTTTTAAATAAATAAATAAATCATTTAATTTCAGGCAATATTTACATTAGTAGGTGTTAATTAATGTAAACAGAGGCCCATAGAATATATATCTTAAAGACTAACATACATATTATATTAAAAAGACTTAAATACTATTTCGACGTATGGACGACGGCAGGAGGTCTGTAGCGTCGAAATACGACCCCCACTGGCCACTGGTTTTACTGGTAAATCCTAGAATTTGCCACAATCTGGACTTATACTGTAACATATTAGTTTATTTGCTCAATTTATGAATGGAATACCATCAACCTACCTCCTGAACTATGCTCAATCTATATTGTTTTGTTAGGTATAATATTTATTTACTCTTAGAAACACAGATAATGATTTAAAAAAAAAATGAGTTTTTTTTAATAACTATGAAAAATTGCAGAAAATGTCCATTGTAATGTTTTTATAAATACATATAAGTGTTAACCAAATAGAATAGTGTAACGGTGTCCATGTA
The DNA here is from genome assembly GCA_029255725.1 of Scrobipalpa atriplicella. NCBI lineage: Eukaryota > Metazoa > Arthropoda > Insecta > Lepidoptera > Gelechiidae > Scrobipalpa > Scrobipalpa atriplicella. The sequence goes on along the minus strand of JARACY010004679.1, from coordinate 22,078 downwards.
AGCAATATTTAGATATATTTCGTTCTTCTTCTTAGCGAGTGGATTTTCGAGTCGAACAAGTTTTCGAGTTTCGTTGAGTACAAGACATGTAAAAATGTGTTTTAACTTTGTCTTGGATGTCAAATTCTGTATTCCATTCTATCTTTATTTCTCAACATATTACTGAATTTGTTAAACTATCTAAATGGTTTCGCTAACTTTATTTCTTCGCTTGATTCTCTCGCACAAAATGTAATGTGCAAATTATGTTCATTAAAAAGTTGCTTAATTTTAACTTACTGTAATTATTTTATTTTGTGTACTTCGTATCATTAGCCTCGATTCACGCCGTCCAGTTACTAATTCTAATTCTTAGTAGCGCTGTCACTTTCTTTTATTTGACATAAGAACAGGATCGCAAATAAACACATGACATTTCCTAATCTGAAATAAGACTGCTTAAATTACGTAAAATTAATGAGCACGTTCTATGGTCATTCCTTATTTAAAGCGCCGTACGTCAAATTAGGAATGTCAAAGTCACGTGTTTGTTTGCTATCCTGTTCTTATGTCAAATTTAAGAAAGTGACAGCGCTACTAAGAATTAGAATTAGTAATAGTGCGTCCTGAATTAGCACCATTGTTTAATACTACATTTAAGAACCTGTCTCGGTGACTTCACTTTGGATCACTGTTAAAAATATTAAACCTCACAACTTTTCTACTCTCTTTTAACTTTTACCTGCATATTACTGTAAATAAAGATATTTTTTCAAAAAAAATATAGAAAGCGTGATTGATTCAAGTTTTAGTTTTTCATTTATTATACAAATATTCTCCCCTTTCTTCAGCGCATTCTCTACTAATTGGAATAGGAAGAACAATGCGTTACTCTTAAAAAAATCTATTACGACTGTGCTACGAACGATAACCAAATGCTATCTATATCTATACTAAAATATTTCAATATAAAATATATCTTCAATAGGTAGAAAACATTAGATTTGCATGTTATTCAATGTGGATCCAAAGTTTTCTTATAATAAAGTGAAATAAATTAAATTAAGGTTGACGCTTATAATAAAGTGTGATAAATTAAAAGAAACTCCATAAATTAAATTAGTTTATTAATCCACAGTGTTGTGTGAATGTTGCGGTTCTGTGCAGTTGTTGTTCTCGATATGATCAGGCGGTCTGAGTCGAGGTTGAGTTCTTCTAAGATGGCATAGATCTGCGCGCGCACCGACGCGTTGATCTCGCGCGACCGCCCCGAGCACCCACATGCGATCTGCGGGGACAAAACAAATGTTGTACAAATTTGATTGAAACTGAACAACATTCGCAAATAAATTATTTCAAGAAATGAAAAACATTGCTTCCATGCTGGACTGGGAGTGATAGAAACACATAGAATGTGCCAGCTGCATATCCTCCCGGGCATGCTGTAAAAACCAGACCCGATAAACCCTGGTCTCCGACGTTTTAAAACCCCTATAATAAGTTACAACTAAAAGGGCTCTAACATGATTTGTGTAACGACCACTAGCAAAGTCAGCGACCGGGGAAATCCCCGTGGGAATCGAACCCATGGCCTCCGGGATTATGAATGTCGTTAAATTACCCACCAGTCCCGCCACTACTTCCCACACACTACTACATACAATGTTACAAAACTTTCCAAGTTAACAAAGAATGTTTACATTATTAAAATTCACACAAAGCAATCAAAAAATCAATGAATACGGTTAATACATCTAATCTTTTTAAGAGTTTACAATAACGTAATAACTAAATATATGAACAATCTGTGTTAACTTGGAACTCAGAATCTCTATTCTAGACAAACTATAGCTCTATCTATATCGCACAATACACACCTGAATGCGCGATGCTGACGCTAGAGCAGGACCACACTATGGCGAAGGTGTCGTAGTCTGTGAACAGCACGTTGTAGTGCCCCGCGCCGGGCAGCATTCTTCCTATTATATACGGCATTCGGTTATTCAGCTTGTAACGGAACGACGACGATCCGTTGTAGCTTGGAATCCCTATACCGTTGGTAGTGGATGGACTGCCTGTCCTGGAAAGTTAAGATAAAATGTCGTCTTTGAATAAACATCAAATAATACACGCATGAGTTTTTTTTTTTTTTGGATTGCAAATAGACGTTTGTAGGGAAAAGCCTTATGCTTGTATATTTGATGTTTATTTTATTATACAGTACAGCACGTGTTTAGTTGCACGCCTTTATTCTTTTACGGGGTAGGCAGTGGGTCAAAAGCTTTTGAAGTGAAACTTCTTTAGGCGAGTTGAGAGTAAAATTTCAAGGTCGCGTCACGGGCAAACGGGGACGATTTTAGATTGTCCCGTTTGTCCCGTTACGATGTCAGAATTTACAAAGAAGTTTCACTTCTGACGCGGGTGCTCGGCACGCATGCTCTTTTTTTCAATATCAATTTGGCCATAACTTATTATGGCTTTTTTATACAAACAATCGCCTAAATTTCAAAGTTTTGAAATGCTAAAGTCTTTTCAAAGGCAAACAAGGGTCAAAAGACCTCTTTGTCTCTCAACAATGTGCCTGTTATCTGAAACCTACCATCTGTTGATGGTGCTGACTGTGATGAGGAGGTACCCTCGGTCGCTCAACTGCACTTGCAGCTCTGTGCAGCTCGCTGACAGCTCCATCAGGTAGAACGACCGCTCCACTTCATACCATGTGCCTGTCATCTGAAAAAGTTACCAATGTACATTTTATTTACGCGCTTCAAAGGCGTTTACATACAATGTATCAAGTGATGAAAGTAATAATATACACTGACGCAAATTGTAATACGTAAGTGTGTAGAACCGGGAATACCCGCTTAATCGAAATCCAATGTTGTCGACACTTAATACAAACTCGTATATTTTAAAATTTGAGTATACTATTTTAATAGGTATTTTTGCTATTTAGACACTGATCAATGACGACTGGTAAATACTATTTAGCTTTTCTAATGAAAATTTAAAATATATGAGTTTGTAAATATGAAAAACCGTAGCATAGCATGCCTACGTAGGTACTACGTAGCACTCGCAACTAAATAACTATGAAATAATAAAATATCAATGACCGTGAATTTATTAATGAACGAGGTTTATCTTATTATGATCATAGTCAGATTTTCATCTAGAGTAATAAGTATTTTCGCTGGATTATGAAAATGTTTAAAATATTACATTTGTTTCAGTCACTACCTAGCTACCTAGTCGTGCGTTAGGAAAAGGTGTATCATAGGATGTAGCCGTAGTACCGGAAGCATTTTATTTTTACAAAAATGAAGAACAATCGTATGAATGTGAAACGACGTAAGATTAAACTAAGGCCCGTATTTATAAAGCGATCTCAAGAGTGAGAGCAATATTAAGTATGGATTTGACAGGTCGTTTTGTACTGAAGTGACATTTCTGATACGAACTCAAACTTGCTGTCACTCTTGAGAGCTGATTATAAATACGGGCCTAAACACACACCGCGTGGTAAAACACGTGAACGCCGACGTTAAGTGCGAATTTTTAAATGCATTATGCAAAGTTATCTGAAACATTGTTAAACTTAATGCTGGCTAATGCTAGCTACCTCTAGGATCGGAAGATCTGGATTTGGAGAGAAAAGGACCCTTCCAATCCTATAGGTACATCCTGAATCGGATGAAATCGGACATCCGACATTATCGGATGATTGATTACGCTACACTCAGATAACATCCGATTTAGGATGTAGGATTGGAAGGTCTGGAGTGGCTTTATATTCGTATTCGTAAAAGTGGACAAATATTACAAGAAATTAAAATATCTTTATAATGAATATTACCTACAATCTTTAAGAGATCGCTTAAAGCGATAAGACCGCCTTTGCGCACATGTATGCACATATGCTTGTTCTCTAAAATGTTTATGCGCAATAAAGAGTTTATCTATCTATCTTTAGAAATATTAAAAGGAAACTAGGTCACTGCCTAGAAGAAATACCTACTGACAAAACTAATACCTAAGTACATGAAGAACAGGGCGGCCTTATTGCTAGGCATAGTTTACAAATACTAAATGCAAAGCAAACGTAGTAAACACTTCGTCAGTAGTATTTCACTATGATAGGCGTAAAATTAAATTAGAATAAATAGAAAATCGTTTAAAATCTGAAGGTTCAACGACATTCCACAATGCACGATACCAGCTGAATATTTATAATGTCCAAAACTAGTAAACAGTTATTCAGTGAAAATTAAGCCGATTAATAGTTTTTAATGCAAGTGTATGAAGGGGACTGTTAGTACATGGCAGTAGTTTTAGGATTTTAGGTTGACTCTACCTACAGCTGAAAGGATCAAAAGTAAAATTTGTATTCTGAACATGATACATCTTCGATGGTACGGGAATTTATGCCGCAGACCGCGAGATGCTTCGATATCAAGGCCCTAGATCACGCGGCAGACCGAAGAAGCGCTGGCTAGACGTCGTCGTGAGTGAAAGCGGGTATGAAAGAGAATGATCTTACACCAGCTGATGCCGAAGTCCGGGTAAATTGGAGTACTAAAAGCCGGAAAGCAGTCCCCAGAATTAGGCCGGGAAAACGCTATACAGAAGAAGATACTGAATAGAATATACTTACTTATCGTGGAATACATAGACAACTAACTACTTCAGCCGCATTTATAAAATATTCGGCTACTAACTTTTGGGTTTGACGAACGTATAATCCTCGACGTTTCGGCCATATACGATAGCCATCATCAGGAGCACGAAACGTTGAGGATAATATCTCCGTCAAACCCAAAAGTAAGTAGCCGAGTATTCTATAAATATGAATAAATAAAATGTTTTAGCTGCAGCAGGTGCAAAACATAAAAATCAAACATACTCACCCTCTGTATCTCAAAGTTGGGTAACGACGGGTACACGGGACATTTCCCCAGCCCCGTGCTGATCACAGCCTTTATTAACGTGCAGAACAGTATCACATAGGCCCTGCTAACGTTCGTCACTCTAAAGTCGCCCATCGCACTTCGCACTGTCACTTTCAACTGGCCTTTTAGCTCCAACAACGCACAATAATGAAATGTTTATAAACATAGAATGAAAACACGAGATGGGCTGGTCATAATTCACGTTTCTGGAACGTTTTCACTGTTGCAGTGTTCTTGTTTGGTAGTTTCATTGGTAGCCAGCCCCACACTGGCTCGGCACGCTGCGGTACGATAGAATATTCATACAAGCTGATTTAAGGTCACCGCATACGTAAGGGGGCGTGGACGGGTCGCACGTAAGGGTTACTTTACACTTTAGGCAGTTACTTGTACGTATACAACTACATATAACTATTTTTCAAAAAATCTGTAAAATGAAATTTAGAAAAGAAAAATACTTATTTAAACAATTTATTAAATAAAATTTTACAGTCAGAGAAAATAGAATTCGAAATACCTTAATATTAAAATGTGCCTTTATGTACGAACTGATCACAGGAAGTTCTTAAAAATATTTATCACAATTTCCGCGGTTCTGTTTATTTATAAGCATATCTGTTTTAGAAGCCTTGACATGGCGCCCTATTGGGAAACCCGTTCAAAATAAAACAAAATATTTAGATATATTTTACTAACAAAAGGTTTTCTAAGAATGCTAGCTAATGGAATTCGATAATTTGCATTGAATCGACTTTTGGGAAAACCTAAAGTCTGTGACACTAAAAAATGGATTAACCAAGTTGGGTCACCTTGCTCTCTACAATAATTCAAAGGTTTGTTAGTTTAGGTATTTGCACATATTTTTACGAGTTTTCATAATCAAAATAACATGTTTTTACAAAGTCATAATTTTTTCGAGAACAGTCTGTGTTAACTTGTAAGATCGTTAACTTGTGTTTATGTTTTTGTTAATACAAAACAAATTGAATTTTCTCTATTTCGTATCAATTTCTTTATAGGTAACATCGCTGAGTTCAGTTTACAGTAAAAAGAGACAGGAATTGTTATCGATTCGTTTAGGGCACGATTTAACAAAATTTTGACCAAAATTGTTGCCGTCCCACTCTGGTCTCTCGTGATAGAAAATTACAGATATAGACTTATATTAGTTAAGTCGTGATTTTTGTAACAACGAATTGCTACTGCTATAATCTCGTCGCGCTTTTGAACTTGAAAAACGGTAGGCATGAAAAAAAATTATATCTAGACGCGCATGCTAGCTTCTACTCGGCTGATCCAATGCAACAGATTTACTGAAACTACGAGGTACAATGTGTTCCTTGCCTTATACTAGCGACCTTTATACGATAGTGACGCGATGATCTACATACGATCAAAATACTGCCGCTGTCGGTGACAGTGCACAACATTTTAATTAGTATTTTTTGACACGCATTACTGGCAAGACTTCTTACCAGTGAGAGTTTGGACGTATAGTCACGCCTTTATCCCTTACGGGGTAGGCACGCCTCGAGTTTGGACGAATTGTAGAAAAGCCGGGAATTTGTTTAACGATACCCGAATCTAAGACATTCATAACTATATTTATTTTATTCTACAACATGAAAATAATTAATAATGAAGAAATTTTACAAAGGAAATCACTATACAATTTTTTTTTATTATTTCCATTCATTTAATAATAATATACTATGTACTTAAAATAATTAATAACATTACATACACATATACAAATAACAACAAGTACTAAGTACAAAATATTCTATCAAACGAAAAACTTATAAAATATACAACATATGATTATCACAACGCACTTAGACTTAGAAACTAAGAAAGGAAGATATGTGATGGTTATGTCTGAGTGTTATCTAAACATGATACTAATGTCTGGAGCCATTTGAATCGGCGCGAAATGTCCATTGATAAGCTGGTTCATTATAATATTATAAACACATGTCTGAGTAAACAAATGAGTTTAAATTTAAACATGTAGATAACAATCGCTACCGGAAGTAGATAATCGCTATAAGGGCGGTTTTCGGTAAGCAGGTTTGGAAAATCTTTTCTCAAAAGTAGAGCGACAACTAAGTTAGTTAAAAAGAAGTTTTCTACAGAAAGCCTTCAGAAAAAACATGGCGCAAAAATACAACAATCATTATTACTTTACTTACTATATAGGGTGTAAAAAAAAGTACTGCGTTCCTTTAAACCACATGTTCTTCTGATGATACCAAACAACTTTCCCAAAGCACAAAATTTTTATCTCGAAATAAAATGTTGCCTTGTCCATACAAAACTGCAGATCCTGGAGAGCATCTTTGTATGGAGAAGGCTAATATTTTTTTCGAGCTAATATTTTTTTTTCTTTGGAAAAGTTGTTTGGTATCATCAGTAGAACATGTGGTTTAAAGGAACGTAGTACTTTTTTTACACCCTGTATAAAGTTAAGTTTAAGTCTTACTTTTTAAGAATTATAACGAATCTGTTTTATATTACAAAAAGAAAAAAAATATATATAAAATTACAATGCTTAATTCCTACTCCTTCTGAAGAAGTACTTTAGAAGTCTTCGATCTAAAATGGGTTTACTTAAACCCTTTTAAAAAAACTTAGTTCTCTTCCGCTATTTGTATAATCCGATCCTTCATCGCGTTTAAAGTTTGTTTTGAGGAATCAGTTTGTGACCATATTTTCTGGTAAACTTTATTCGATAATAAGTTCGCCGTAGGAAGTGGAAAACTGATTACCTCGCTCCAGTTTTCGGTAGACCGTATGTGATATATAACGAGCACACAAGAGCACATTTTCCTAGATACCTGACGATCTACGCAATGTATCGCGGAATGCCAAACGCGTGCCTTCTATATTTTATCTACAAAGCTAAGATTTATTTCCACATGTATCAGCGCTTCACGACGCATATACGCACAGAGATTATTTACTAACAACATGTTTTCTTAAGCTTTGAACTAAAACGTGTTTATTTAATTGCGCAAATCGATTGAGCATCATTATCCCTAATATTCAAAACAATTTCGTCAGACCTTATCAACAGATAAATAATTTATTGATGGTGTTATTAAATTGATCTGTCATGTTATAACATAATACTTGTCTCTGTTTGGATAGGGCTGAACATAAAGAAACATTACAAACATAAATTAAATATTGGAAATGCAATAATGCATGCAGCGCTTCCTAGCTCCAATCTAAAGCAGTTTAGGGCGCCCATTCTTTTCTGATGAACTTTTGGAACAGCGTCATGTAATACAATTAGTTTTTTTTTTAATTACATTTTAGCAACTGTCCTATTACTAACTGATCTGTTTTCAATCGGAATCGGTAGAGGGTGCTAGAAGTTTAGGAGTTTTAATGAACTAATCTAATACCTACATCTTTCACCACTTTATATTCAACGCTATATCTGACTTCTCAACGGCATGGTAGCTCGTATGTAGTACAGCTTTGGCCTTATCGCTGTCCTTACCGTCCAACCACTCGGTGTACAACTTACGAACTAGTTTGTTTTCTGTAGGGTCCGCTACGGGGCGCTAGAAGTATAGCACTTAATAAACAAATATATCTTTCACCACTTTATATTCAACGCTATATCTGACTTCTCAACGGCATGGTAGCTCGTATGTAGTACAGCTTTGGCCTTATCGCTGTCCTTACCGTCCAACCACTCGGTGTACAACTTACGAACTAGTTTGTTCTCCGTAGGGTTCGCTAGAGGGAGCTGTGAGTAAAGGGCCTCTAGTTGCTGCACGAGGTCGCGACCGCTCTCGCCCGTCACGGGGCGGACTTGCGCGCCGCCGTTCAGACAACCTGTGGAAGGAAACACTGTTCTAAGTCGTTTCTTAAATTACAACGATTGACTAGAATAGTTTTTAAAATCGCGTTAAATAACAGTTAATATTACTGTTTAAAATAATTGCGCTATGGAGTCTTCAAACGCCTACGTGATAGCCACATTAAACAGTCTGTGTAAAGTTGGAGCTACGCAATATTGATTTTGTGAAATATTAGACCAGAAAAATTATTATAAATATCTCAATGTTTGCTGGGCATGGGCCTCCTCTAAGGTAGAACTAACTCCGATATTTAATTTTCTTAATCCAACCTCTTCCAGCTACCCAAATACTTCATACTCTATCGTTAATTCCATGTGATTCCATTAATGTTGTACTAAAGTTGTTACCTGCTTCAGCTTCTCGCCTGATCCGTCCCAAGGGGAAACGTATCCATAAAAGATAAATAATTAGAAAACAGAGTTTTTATCAAACTGACCTGACGGACAAGCCATAACTTCAACATAGTGGTATGGCGACTTCCCTCTCTTCAGTTTCTGCACCAAGTTCTGTATGTTCCTAAACCCGTTGGCGATCGCGAACTTCAGCACCTCCTTGCCGTCCTTTTCTAACGTCACCTCTCTGAAGTCTGGATTCCTAGAAGATGAAATATGGTTTAAGTTGGGTTTTTGACATCGCCAAGTAACTTTTTTGTATTAGAATTTCCTTGGTCATGATATATGTATTAATGAATAATACAAACACAAAGAGCTATCTATCTAATAGAAAGAGCATCAAAAGCTAACTAAAAACCATGCGCCGGAAATCTTCTCGCTCGAATTCCTCTTCTGACTTTTACAGGGGAAGAGAAACAGCTGGCACAAAATGTTTTTTTTTTAATACATTTCGATGGTTGTTACTAAATCACTCTTCAAACCACTGGCCGAATTGAGATTTGGGATGAATTTTGGCACACATTAGGTTAAATGTGAGTTACTAGTAGATTTTCTTACTTCCAAAGTGTAACCATTTTACGTAACTTACTGTTCATTGTGTTAGCTTCTCATAAAAAAGTGATGTTTTGATTTTTGATACATTTTTTATTTTGGATGGCCTGGTTTTTTTTTGCGATAGGTTTGATCAAGACTGACTGTGATTGAGGGTGAATAAGATAGAGCCGACACTAGAGCGAGCTCATCAAGAGACTCAAAGACACTGGCGTTCTCATCTCACAAACAGACGAATCACGGTAATGATGAACCCTGGTGTCAGAGTTAGTGAACGGATGGTTGAAAACCAGCTCTCTCTCTCTCGTGTCGTGTGGGTTTTGAGTCGACCGACCCCATGAACCCTGGTGTCAGCGTTTTGGAACCGCCTAATAGCTCTACACCAAACCAGCAATGTGAATTGAATTTCTTAATATTACAAACGGAAAGTCGGAAAACCACTAACACTAGGTATGTACCTATGCTACATTGAGACGCGTTGCGCCACACACACGCGACGCCGCGACGCAGTTTCCCGCGTGATCCCGGGGTCACGCTAGGGTTAACAACAGGTGCCGTATATTGTGTTATTAATTTATTAATAACTTCTTACAACAGACACACAATAACTTTAGCTGACATTATAACTTATAATAAGTGATGCGTGTACCTCGATTAAAAGTTGTCTAAAGTATAGAAAGACGTTATTGTACTATGCACACACAGGCAAGGACATCTGCTGTTGAGATAATTCGCCAGCAGAAAAGCAATATAGAGTGTATACAGAGAAAAAACTGATTTCTCAGTTTTCGGAAACAAAAGAACAGAACAAGACCATATAACTTCAACAATTTTTTTTTTTAATTATACATACATACATACATAAAATCACGCCTTCATCTCTATTGGGGTAGGCGGAGCAAAAACGACCTAAATAAAGGTAATTCCGCCACGTCTGACAAGTTTTGAGGGTTATTTATTATACAGGTGATTATGTATATTGCTATAGTGACGGGTTGTCAGTCCATCGCCTAAATTGCAATACACTGAAACCCTCGTTTCCCTTAGCTGATTTTTTTTTAAATTATTCTCCTTAAATTTTTCTCATCATGTATGGCACAACCGCAGCCCTCAATGACTCACTGGCCCAAGGCGCCAGACGGCGCAGTTGCGCGCTGCACCGCATTGACAATGCGCACACGCATACATTACCACGCACTTTACCTACGCGCCCTGTTCTATACAATACGTAGCAGGAATAGTCTAGAAAATAGGCCGATACGTAACTGTATGAAAATGGCCGCTCTACATACTTAGAAACGTGACAGCATTCCTTTAATGGTAACTTTTATACCTTTTTTTAAGTATCGTGTCTGTTATCATAAGTTATCAGAAGAATGGGATGTCTGTTGAGAAGATACTAACATCAAAAACCTATTGATAAAATCCTTTTATGGTGAATTAGGAGCGATAAAATATAGAATGTACCAGCAGCTTTCTTTTTTCAGGCATACTGTATAAGTTAGTAGAGAGACCCCGAGGGATTTCGTGTATTGCAATTTAAGTGATAAGCTGACTTACGAACTACATGTTGACAACGGCCTCGGTAGTTCAGTTGGCAGAGCTATGGAACGGCATTCGGAAGGTCGCAGGTTCACATCCGCTGCTCGTGGCGAATTTTTAATTTCTTACCTTTTCATATTTATCCTTACCTGAGGTTCTTATAAGTAAGCTGCGCTTCGGTTTCCCCGAACAGCTCGGCGGCTGCATACAAGAACACCTGGTCTGCAAACCCTCCCGACCCTGAGCCGATATGCCTCCTTATCAGAGGCTGGCTCTCACTGTCGCTCCAAGGCCAGTCGAGGTCAACGCCCTCTATTTCATTTAGGGATTTTGAGTTGGTGTCCAGCATTTGTTCTAATTCGACTGTTGGAAGAAGAACAGTTCGTTAATTTCATCAGCTATCCTAGTTTTGAAGGAAAACTTACGTTGCTGTCCCGCAACTATTAAATTAGATTAAACAGTGCACAAAATCACTAAATCTTAACCAAAATGGTCACCTGTCATTTTCTATCCTAAGATGAAAGAAAGGATGGCAATAATTTCAGTACGTACTGACAATGACGACTTATTACTGGTCTCATTAGATATTTTTTACTCACTTGCAGTAATAACGCAATCCACGTCATGGCAGTTCAAAACGTCGCTATAGAAGTCCTCCCTCGACGCTTCAAGCTTTTTATCATAACACGGCATGCAGGTCACGTGGTACACCTCTCCAGGAGTCAACTCCTTGTTTCTACACAGATGCTGTTTGACGAGGGACCCCATGATCTGTTGTGGTGATTTCGTTGTGGAAATGTATGGGAGGATGAAGTTGCCGTGCGTTTTTTCGGCGTAGCACACCCAACCTGTAATAATGGCGATATTTTTGATAATTTTGCATCTGAAAGCTATAAATCTAGAATTTTATAATCAAATTATGGTTGTACGTTGTTTTATGTTGAACAATGTTGATTACAATATTTTTTTTGAAATTGTAGTAGTGTCTAATAATCTATCATTTTATTTTAGGTATACTATGCCTATCTGAAAATATTGTGGGATCCTTTCATATTTTTTTCAATAAAAAGTATCATAGAGTTATAGTCAGTTATACTAAACCCACTTTTTGGGATTGTATAGGACAGTCTGTACTAACTTGTAAGCAAATTAACAGATCATTAAATATACCTGGACAAGAACTGGCCAGCATTGGCAAGTGTTTCCCATTAGGATCAGCCTGGTGCTCCTGGTAGCGCTGCAGGAACTCTTGCTGAGCTTCTAGGAGTGAGAGATCCTCAGCTATTGTCATGTCTAGTATTAAATCTGCACCTAGGCTTTTGAGGTAACCTGAAAATATGCAGATTATTTAATTAAGGTATATTTCTAAGAACAGGTATGACTTCCAAAACATTTGAACCCAAAGAAATTCATAATTTATTTTACCTGCTAACTTCTTAGTGGCATCATGTGGAGTAAGCTTGTATCTGGCAGCTAGAGACAGTACTGGTTGGGGTGAGAGAGATATCACTATGAGCCTCACATCTTTTGTCTCACCCTTGTTGTCTGTGTATTTTCTTTCTGAGAATACCCTGCAAATAGTCATGAGGTACAAGTACACAAAACCACATCTATAGTTTATTAAAATAAAGTTTGTTTATTTAAAGAAATTCTTTCATTAAATATTAAAAAACTCTTTTCTTAAACAGAGACAAGCTTTCACTAGCCCTAGCTAGCAATCTTCAATAACAATCTTTTTAACCTATTTATTTGACCCATTAATTTTACTGTACTCTAATTCTAACTTGAGATGTTTAAAATCATGAGCCTACATTCTGGGCTACATACTTATTTAAAGCAAAATCCTAAATAAATTACCTCAGCAATTCCTCCTGACTCTGTTTAGTAACCAACACACTCTCAGCTGATGTGATGCACCCGCTGCAAGCTAAGCAGTCTGCCAGCGTGATCTCAACCTTCTTCAGCTTCTGTTCTTGACCGCTGGATATGTCAAAGTAGCCATCTGCACCAATTTTAATCTTTGCACCTGTTTTGGTTTTCGTTTTCTCGATTTTGACTGGTTTTATGCATTCCTGTGTGTAAAATTGGCTTGTTAAATTTTATATTTTGAAAAAATCCATTTTTCAGATATAGGTGTGGTTTGAAATAAATGTTAGATTATATGTAAAGAGCTAAAGAGAAGAGAATTCAAAAAAAATATTTCAATTTCCTACAAGTGTAATAAATAAATAATACAACATTGAAAAATATACTTATCGGTTGCACTTATGAGGACAACCAGACATTATGACTTGAATTATTTTTAATTTCTTGATATTAACCCTAACCAAGTAAGTTAACTACGTAGTGTACGTATGAGTAGTGAGTTGAGTACCTATAAATTTAAATTCATTTTATGCTCATTGCTAGCCATAAATCGGCGTTAATTGTAAACTAGACGATACTTTAGGCGTATCTAATGGGAATTGGAAACAAATTTCACAGAGGTTAATTAGAAAACCCAGTGTTTACTTCCTAAATAGTACAATTTGAGGTTAGTTCGTTTACTCACCTGTGACGGAGTAATGAAGTCGTCAAGGTCCGTCAGCTGCAGAGCACCGCTAAATCTTGAAGCCATTCTACGATCTCCAACAATAAAAACGTGGCTAAATTGAACAGTTATATCACAAAACGCGATTATTTTTCAACAACAAGTGCAACACAAGCACACGAATATGCACAGCTGATATTGACATTTAAAAAAATGTTGCCAACTATTGTTACATTTTGGTAGAATTCTATATTATTGTTTTGGTAGAAAGTAAAAGTTGCTAAAGAGCGGGAAATGTCGGGGTTCCGCTTCCTGTTCCTTACTTCCGCCTATCATGATTTAAATTTCCAAAAGTTAAAAATATTTATTTTTCTGTTTTATTATAATAAATTAGCCGAATATTTCTTGTTTTTGTCGTGTGGATTTATTTAATCATGGGGAACTTATTTTAATTTATATTGGGCGACTTTATGGGTTTTATCTAGATATAAACCACGGGTGAACCTAACCTAGGCTCAAACTAAATGGATACCTACCGTTTACCTACCCACTTAATTAAACGTATTAAGCAGACAGTCTGATGAAGATATCACTTTATTAATATTAAGCCAAGCCGAACACAATGGAAGTTGCATAGCGCTACTCCCACCTCCCACGCGCATTTGGAGGTCAGCTCGAATAGGTAAAATGCTATTACTACTGGCTGGTTAGCTGCGGCCGCACATATCGAGAAAAATCAATCACATCTTCCCGCCTCCGTCGGTCTCCAAGGCAACGCGTAAACAGTAGGGAGACGGCTGTCCGAGCGCGCGGTGTAGTGTACTCCAATCTCCTCACTGATCTCGTAATCTCTTATTATTTTCTGCGCGCCTGGTACTTTGTTTAGTGGCTAGTTTCTGGTCGACACCATGGGAGATGAAGGAGCTCCAGCTGTTGCGGGAGTGGAAAAGGTGGAGAAGATCATCCATACCTACCCCCTTGTCAGGGTAAGTGCAGTGTTTTTATGCGATAAAGTAGCCTTGAATCGAATAGGCCTTCATAAATTAACATAACAACTAGGCAGCTAGAGCTTGAAGAACAAAAAGTTAATCCCCAATTTATTTATTCATAGCTTCGTAAGTTGCCTGGAAGAAAGAAAGCAAGGCTAAAGCATAGGCTAAAGTCAGCGAAAACATCCTAAATCTATAGCTGAAGCGCCGAAGTGACCTTCATAGATTCATTCATCATCACATCATATTGTTTCCATTTCCAAACAAAATATTTGAGTCAATTTTTTATCCAGTAAGAAATTATAACACTCGGGTATAGTCCCTTGGCGATTGATATTGATAGCAATAATCGAGTTCAAAATAGAGACATGGTATCTATGTTCTAGAAATAAGTAGAATTAAAATGTTACAGGCTTTTAGAGACCGTAACATTGAAATTAATATATCGAATTTCGGCCAGTCAAGGTCCGGGAGGCAGCATCACGAAGCCAGTCTTGCAAGACGGATCCGAAGCAAGGTGTATCGGATTACATACCACTGTCACTGGAGAACTATTTAAATTAGTTACAAATTATAATAACAGTTTTCTTCTTGTTGTGTGGGTTTTGAGTCAATCTACCCGATGAACCTTGGTGTTAGAGTTTTTAAACCGCCTAATAGCACAGCTAGTAGGCCTCTGACACGACCGGGGCATGGTTTCTGTAACGACCACTATTAAAGGCATCAGCGGTGACCAACCGACGTTACGTGCCATCCGAAGCACGAAATCCTTTTTCTTTTCGGACAATTAGGTGATTCAGCCTGCAATGTCTTAACCAAAAAATCTCACAAAGAGATAAATTAACAAATATGTACCTATCAACTTTGCGTCCCCGCCCTGGGAATCGAACTCAGGACCTCCGGATCAGGAGCCCATGGCTCAGACCACTAGACCACGCAGGCAGTTAAGTTTAGCCAGGCTCTCGATCTGGTGGTCGCGGGTTCAATACACACTGCTTGACACATAGTTTTGTGAGATTATTTCCGGTTATTTGGTTTAAAAAGTATTGAAGTCAAGTTTTTTTAAATAAAAAATTACCTATAGAGCATTCTGCTAAATAACCAGCTGTTTTGTTTCGTAATTGTAAAAATATCATCCTTCTGATCATCAAATAGGCAGAGCAGAGTGTACGGATGTTCATTGATAAACATTTCTCTTTCAATGGGATATCTTAAAACAGATATTTAAGTGTAATCTTCACTAGCCGTCCACCTTGCGGTTTTACCCGAGGCTTAATAAGTTTTCCCATGGGAATTCTTTATTTTCCTGTTACAAATTTATAAATAAAATAAATTAAAAATTGTAAAAAGAAAAGTAAAGTTGCATTCTTATTAACTAGCTTTTCGCCCGCCGTGGTTTCAATGAGTTTACCGTCGAAATGAAGGTTTTTCCGCGGTGAAAAGTAGCCTATGCCCTTATTCCAGGACCTTAGCTACACGTATGCCAAGTTTCATCCCGACACGATCCAGTGGTTGAAACGTGATTGTTGATTGAGTAGTAACAAACATCTAAAGATCCAAACTTTCCAAATACAAAATACCTGGAAAATCTGGATAAAGATATTCTGTATTTTCTGCTTTTACAAATACAAACAAACAAACGAATCTTAGTAAGATAGATTAGAATTAAACCCATAGAATATACCAGGCATCCACCGTTTGCTTTTAATGTTTGTTTGGTTTCATCATATGGTTTCCATACGGGTCATGTCAGTCAAGCGGTTCCATTTCTAAAGAATCTGACTAGACAAGCATTCCATGCTTATTTGTGTTTAACTTTACCACGAGATTTAAAAACCACATTTACAGCCATTCATAGAGGCAAGCCTGTGTATTTAAGGGGTAGGCAGACTAGGCAGAGATACGACGGCTTCTTTGTTTTTTATAGTAATAAGTTGCGTCACACTCTGTATAAATAAAACAATTGCCTGTCAGACGATTTGAAAAGCTGTTTTCCTTGAAATAATGATAGGTCTGTAAAGTGAGGTTTTCTATAGAAAGAAACACCTATAGATCTGAGCTATAGATAGTTAAACTCACGTCATTCTACTTCAAGGAAAGTCGTAAGTAATTGCGATGTTCAATTCAATGTTTTCTTAGTTTTATTACGCATTCCTAATAAATCAATTAACCCAAACATCTTCGATTAAGCTAATAGCATTTGGTAGCCAATCCACCTACCAAGCGGGGTTAGTATTAATCTTTCTACCAACTTCCATGCTGGACTGGGAGTGATAGAAAAACATAGAATGTGCCAGCTGCATATCCTACCGTGCATGCTGTAAAAATCTGCTAAGGAAATCGAGGGTTTCAGTGTATTGCAATTTAGGCGATGGGCTGACAACCTGTCATTATAGCAATATACATAATCACCTCACCTGTATAATAACCCTCAAAACTTCTCAGACGTGGCGGAATGACCTTTATTTAGGTCGTTTTTGCTCTGCCTACCCCAATAGGGATAAAGGCGTAATTTTATGTATGTATGTATGTTTCTTCCAAGCCCCAGGAGGGACCCATGACTAGCAGGAATTGTTTCTATCATGTCGCTATCCACAGGACTATTGCGGCTGTAATAGATTCATCAGGGCAAGCCTTATGCTTGTACGCTTCCTTCATTGTATTTTTTTATAAATTCTCATACAATCTTTCCTTCCACAGCATTCAGACATGACGGAAGAGATGAAGAACGAGGCAATGGAAATCACGGTGACGGCATGCGAAAAATATTCCCAAAATAACGAGCTAGCGGCCCGCATGGTCAAAGAAGGCATGGACAAGAAATTCGGACCCGCATTCCACGTTGTCATCGGAGAGAGCTACGGGTTTGAGATCACCTACGAATGCACCACCATTTGCTACCTATACTTCGGAGGGAACCAAGCTATTTGTATGTGGAAGTGTTCGTAAAGGTTCTAGTTTAATCAGGTTTAATCATGGTACAAATATAGTGTTAGTTGAGCGCAAGTCATTATTATTGATGGTGTTTTTTGTGTCCGTGTTTTGTAAAGGAACATTGGACAAATCATAATTTACTCAACTGTACCAGTTGTACAGTAGCAACTGCTTCTTTAACATCAAGTACAGTGGGAAATCTTGATCAACATATTCTACTGTATTTGATGTTATCATATCAATATGTCAATTTAATCCTATCTCAAGAAAAGCGGGCTCATTGCTAATGCTAAAACGTCTTTATCAACATTATTTCCGTTGATGCTGCTGCCTATACCATACGGGATTTCTGTGTATATGTACGCTAGACTGCCCAATTTATAAGATATACCTACCTAAAACTACCTAATCATAATGACGTGCGCTTTGTAAACTTAAATGGTAATACGAGGTCAAGTTTTTTAATCGTGTGAACACTTTTTGTGCAGTGTCCGCCATGAAATAAACACACGCGTTTTTAATTTATATTTGTGTCTAATTTCGTGAACAGTGCCTTGAGAATTTAAGAAAATACTTAAGGTTTGTGAGGAACGTAAACTGGACAATGGGGGCTATACTCTACAGGCTAAAAATTGTTACATCAATGATCAAAAGCTAAAAGAAGAAATGTGCCCGGGGATGAAGGTATGTTGGGACACAATAATGCGTTTGTCTAGCATAAATAATACCGAGTGTGAGGCAGCGTAAAAATGGCTTTCCCATATAAATTATCTGACTTTTTTTCATTTCCTGAAAGATTTTACTGGTGATACCTAGTTGTTCAGTTTTGTTGACTGAACAACCCCTATCAGTTTCTGGTACGCTGCCCCTTACACCCGGTATATTTTGTAAACACTCGAGTTTAGTCCGAGACGCTACTTTATTTTAAAAATGTAGAGCTTGAGTAGAAACTCCGAATTACTTTTGTGAACAGTTCGTTTAAATGTAACTACGGACAGGCTAAAGTACGGTTCTTTTCTAATAGTCCGCTTTATTATGCAAATAGCTGAGCGTCGAGACTAATCAGTTTGTGAAAACATTTTGTAGAATTTGCATGAAATGGAAAAATTTTAGACGGTTTTCAACGTGTTTTCCAAATTTAATTTTTTTCATAATTAGGTACATTTAAGTGCTTTACCGTACTTTGCGTATACCTTTCCTGAATAATTTGAGAACGACTAACAAAATTGCGTTTTTCTGACATGGTAGAATAATTTGTGTGAGCGATTTTACTACCTTTTAAAACCATAAATTGATAATAACCCTAACACCCTATATTGTAATACAAATAGGTACATATGTCGACGGGACGTGTCCTATGCTAAATTACCGTCACCCTTCATGATCTCTATTGGGTGCACAAATTGCAATTGCAACGAGGGAGGGGGTTGGTGGTAGAGCGTCTGCATGACATATACATACGTAATTATTGGTGTATTGACTGTCTGGCATCCCCTGCGTGGAGCCCTATCTGAAGGTCATTCAATGTGAGAGCTAATGTGCCAGTGTAGCTGTGTAGCATACCTACTAATGTACCCTTCAAGAATTTCCAAAGGTTTTCCGGTAGTAATCGTACTAACTTCATACATAGGAGTCTTCTCTTATGTATGGGGTGAACAGAACATCCACGGACTATTTGAAACAGTTGTCGCTAGTTTGAAAGCAGTTTCGATTTTTCTGCACTTTAGATTATTCGACTCTTCATTCCAAGCAAATTGTTCAAATATTTTTGTTATCTAACTAAATATTCGATGAGAGCTACGTTGGTCAGCTCACTTTCGGTTGAGCACACATTGCCAGCAAAGGCATATATTGTTTGTCATCCAACTAGGTTAATGCGATGAGAACCGAGCCAAAAATTTAAGATGAATACGTTGAAAAGTTCTTTTGAATTGCTTCTTATTTTAAACGCTTTTTGTCTGTAATTTTAGTGCTCGTCTGTTATTTTAAGAAAACTTTGATTGAGATGAGCCATAATCACATCATATATGAATGATAAGTACCTACATATACATATGGCAATAGTGATTTGAATACTTGTCATTAAAGTTGGTACCTATAATACCTTACAACATAATATGTTAAGACCCCGGAGCATTGTTTTTCTTGCTAGTATTTTGTAGGCTTGGTTATCTAACGTAACCTTGAGAGTCGAGTAAGCTGAGTGTCTGAGTCACATTGTCCAGTCAGTCGTGAACTCAAAACTTTTTGTAATCATTTTGTCAATTATTTTTAGGTTTTTATGACTGTCTATTTTAATGTTAATTAAGAAACTGCGGTTTTGTGTCCAAATAATGATATTGAGCAAGACTTTGGTAATTTGCATGCTAAAATATAATACAATAATTTTTATGTACTTATCTGCAAGAGAGGAATTATGATAATATGAATAATATATTTGATAACAAAATAAAATGTGTTTGAATTAAGTCCTTATTCTTAGTGTTCTTTCTAAAAGTTAGTTAATTATATTAATCTGGGGTCAATATAAACGACATTAATACTTCAATATTAATTATTATTAATAAAATTTAATATTAGAAGTTACAAATTTAATAAAATTTAAATACAAAGTGGTAAATCCTGTCTCAACAACGCATTTTTTTTCTTAAAACAATTGTATTCTATTGTATGTGAATGAATTGTGTGGTTTCTATATTTAAATAATAAATACTTTCCTAATTTGGCTAAAATAAGATGCAAAACGTTGTTCTATTCTAACTAATAGCCGACATTTAAGGATTTCGTGGTATGTTATGTTTATTAGAATTGTCTATTTAGGAAGATCGGTACCCTGTTTAAATCTGGTTTAAATATAAAAGATTTAGAAAATTTATGGTTTCGAATGTAGATCCTTGAAAACCTTAGAAGTATTTATAAACATTCCTAAATACATAGCTAGTCCTGTCTTTTTCTTTAACTAAAAATAGAAAATTGATTTCAGTTTCTTAAAAACATTAAACTCGCCTTTGATTACACTATTTCTATTTCTAATTTAAGAAAGGTACAGAATTATGAGATTTTAGTTTGGAGATGTCGAAAATACCAAAAGAAATTTTTACAAACATTTTAAATTACATACCCTGTTCACGTCGTTTGCAGACTTATTTTAGCCAAGATATTTTAAATTTACAGTTTATGCGAAAAAAATATGATATTTGATTTAAAAAAGAATTCAGGATTTATTAAAAACCGTTACCAATTACTAACCTAAGTCTTTTACATAAACATTGGCACATAGAGTGATCACATAATACTCCATACGAATATACAGGGTGTAAAAAAAAAGTACAGCGTTACTTTAAACCACATATTCTACTGATGATACCAAACAACTTTCCCAAAGCACAAAAAATTTAGCGAAAAAAGAAAAATTTGGCTTTTTCATAAAAAGATTTTTTCCTTGTCTGCAACTTTGTATATTTTTCATCGTCTAAAATTTTTGTGCATTGCGAATGTTGTTTGTTATCATCAGTATAAAAAATAAATATGTTGAATATTGTATGCATTATATTGGTAAATGTAAATATTTGAAATGTTGTAATGGCAACATTGTTATGTTTTATTTGTATTGGCAAGACTGATGTTCGTCACTTCTCCTCTTCCTGAAAATGTCGATTAACCTAATTCGTGTGTGATTATATCTATTTTCATCGCCTGTTTGTGTACCAGTAATTAATCATATAAAAAGGGCATCCTGATGTATGCCGAGGTTTATTTCCTACAATAAACCAAAAAACACGGATTTGCATCTTTTATTTCACTCGAACTTCCACACTCTGCACCCCGTTCCTTCAAGCAAGGATAAAAGGTTCTGGGCCAGATACGACCGAGTGAAGGAAAAAGGAATTACGAGCACACTGCATATCGTGAGCTGCGAGTCAAGATGCCCGAGGACAACAACGTTGGGTTAGCGGCGGCGCAAAATGGACAACATGCGCCAGCGCCCATGACAGGTGCACATGCGACGTATCCATTACCGGCTGGCATGGTGATCGAGAAGCTCGAGGGTGCAAAGAATTATTCTTCTTGGAAATTTTATCTCAAGATGAGCTTTATCCACGATGGCTTGTGGACGCAAATTGAGAACGACGGCGGTGAGGTGGATCCAGCGCGAGACCAGCGCGCCCTCGCCCGCATTTGCCTTTCTGTGAAACCCAACCTTCATCAATATGTGAGAAATGCCAAAACAGCGCGTGAGGCATGGAATAAGTTGGCAGAAATATTCGAAGATAAAGGACTTGTAAGACGGGTTTACCTGTTACGTCGCCTTCATAACCTCAAATATGATCAATTT
>JARACY010004678.1:0-25660 GCA_029255725.1 Scrobipalpa atriplicella | reverse complement strand
ATGAGAAAAAAAAAATGTTGGTACCCGTGGTTGGTACCTACCTGGTTTAGTTGGTACTGTGACACAAAACTTTTAAAACAGAACTAAAATAATTTCAACTGGCATCACCTAATTTTTCATACCAAAGTCGCGCCCCCATTTTTGTCTATGTACTCTTTTGTGTCGTGTCGGGGTATTATTTTGTCTAGGTCTTTAGATTTTTGTCATTTAAAATTTTGTTTAACGATGTGATCACTCTTTCATTTGATACCACACACGATGGTTTCAGAACAAAAAAAGCTTTTTTTTCCATTTTTTTTATGAATGTTGTGTCTCGAAACATTTTTCACAAAGCACAGATTTGGATTCAGTACTCCAAAATTTACTAGAATTGAAAATATGGTGTCTTCTCCAAAAACTTTCCTGGCAAAAGATAAAATATGGTGGTGCGGCGGCGGGTGCATATAAATGTGAGAGATAAGTTACTTAGATTAACTATTGAAGATGTAAGTAACCTATCCACTATAATATCTTGTGTTGTGTACCTCTAGCCATCTAAATGTACTACTCTACTATAGTTGTAAACCAGCGCTGCGCTATTATTTACCCACTGATACACTGCTAAAATGTATCGTTTTGTTTTTCATTGTGTATTGTGTAGTTCATTGAAATAGATTATAATAACATTATGGACGTACCCATGACCATCAAGAACGTGTTCGCAACCAGTGAAATCGTCAACCGACCAATGGAAGTGCATCTGCTCAAAGATATAGTCACCAATCAGAGGCCCGCCCCTAGGGACGGTCGGTCCGCGTCTGCATCGAATGTGAAGTACGCTGAAATTATAGATATCAGTTAAAAAATAATATAAGTTGGAAAATGAAACCTGCCAGATTGTCATTCGTAAGATGATTAAGAATAAGAAACTATTATGCATTTATTAATAAAAAAAAACAACATTTTTTTATTGATAATAATTTTGCGGACGATTTACTATATAAATAGTCTTTTATGCACCAAGCTACGACTTATCAATTATTACCTATAAGATGACGTTCAAACAAGAATCTTCAAATGCAATAGTAAGATATTTGAATAGGTACTTGGTAAGTTATTGAAGGAAAAACTTAGTTTTTGCAATGTAATTACCGAGACAAATTCCAAAAATAATTCACAGACGTTCACGTGGTTGAGAATTCCGCAAATAACTTTTGAACGATTGCTTGCCGAAATTATATTAAAGCTATTTCAGAGAGCTCTAATTGGTTGGAAATAACAGACCATAAAAGACTATTTTAAAACTTTTTTTATATTAATATATAGGTGTGCTAGGCTTTGCATTTAGTTAATGTCATTGATAAATAGACTTTCGAGCGATATGAATTATTGCAGTCGTAAGAAAAAAGTCTAGAAGAAGTATTTATTAGTTACAGAAAACAAATGACTGACAAGTCGTACCTATTTAAGTTCGTTACTTATTTTAGCAATGTCAAGAGAATTACAGAGCGTGTTTTTATTAAGTAAGTAAGTATGAATACCTACGTGATTTTTTTGGGAAATGTTACTTTCTATATAACGTAGCATTGCAGGATTTTTTCAAATGGCAACGACAATACTTTCAGCTAGAACCTGTCTGCCTAGAATTGAGCCATGGGCGTATCCACCTAGTGTGCCAAGCAGAATTCACTCGCGCAGTGCAACGTGGACGAACGAAGCTGTTAATTATGTGCTTATTTAAAAATTTAATTTTTCGCGCTCGCTTGCTTGCGATACATTTTATCTACATGCTTCGCTTTGCTTGTCTCATTACCTAACCTTTTAACTTTAGTGGGTCCAAAGTTCACGGCGGCGGTAGCAGGGTGAATGGAAATGGGTGGCCACAATGACTTCAACTTCTCAGAGATATTGTCACATACCTGTCTGTCCAGTATTGAGCAGCGTCCCCTTGGATTGGTTGTCCCAGTAACCTTTAAATTTCAGCGGGTCCAATGAGGTCCAGGTAGGGCAGCGTTGCAGAGATATCGCGATTGGTGACTGCGATGGCCTCAACTTGGAGATATACTCAGCTAAAACATTATGTAAAATTGAGTCAGTTGACGATGTCGAAGATAATGAGCAATAATCTCAATGTAAACAATAATACCTAAATGAATTATGGCATGAAATAATGAAATAATTAAAGAAGACGATGGTTACCCCACTTATTGATATTGACATGACTTGACATGGTTGGTTCTAAGAAAATAGTCAAAGAAAGTTTGAGAAATGTAGAAAAATGTTCGCTCCTAGGTCACATCGTTTATAAATACAGGCGTGATATGATATATTGTGAACTATGTAAAGATAAGGTAATTAACTAACATGATTGTAGTTATTTATATAATAGTTATCACTGAGAAAGATGACCTCGATGACCTATTAAATAGCTAGATGCAGATCCAAAATGATAAGCAGTCAAAGTGCAGCAGAGCAAGCAGTACCATACTGACTATAATGACTATGGTACTGCTTGCTTTTCTGCTGCACTATA
The DNA here is from genome assembly GCA_029255725.1 of Scrobipalpa atriplicella. Classification (NCBI taxonomy): domain Eukaryota; kingdom Metazoa; phylum Arthropoda; class Insecta; order Lepidoptera; family Gelechiidae; genus Scrobipalpa; species Scrobipalpa atriplicella. The sequence continues at coordinate 23,148 of JARACY010004678.1, read as the reverse complement.
TGACATGTTCATAATATACTGCCCTCCAAATCATAAACGACGTGGAGACCATTTCACTGTTTCGAGAAATAAGCCTGCAAAGTTTTTACTAAATCTTACACTGTCACGACTACTACAAAGCTTTTTTTTCGCAAGTAAGTACTTTTTTAGGTAAACCAACCTCACATATTCCAAATTTATCACAATATTTTAATTAACTTTAGACAGTTCGTGTTAAATAAATAAAATGTACTTACGGCCTAGCGACACATTGACTTTTAAGTATGCTTTACAAGGCATAAACGCCGTGGAGTTGTTACTTACGGCGTTTATTGTGTAGGATTTCTACTTTAGATTAACCTTAGTCATACCGTAAGGTATCTTACTGCGTTTATAAGTAGGAAGTGTTTGCGTTTGAACAAGACAGGCAGTTAGTATAAACTTCACTGTACGAAGAATTTGTGATAATTTGATAAATAATATTATGTAAGGGGCACGAATCAATAATATAATGATAAAAGGTATGTATTCAAAAGAAATATTTATCAAGAAAAACAAAGTAGTCATTTTTAATTGACAAAAACAAGCACTTAATTAATTAGATGCAGCCTCAGCCTCCTCTCCTATTTCAGATTCCTCTAAATTGTACCAAAATTGCCTTCTATTTTGCGGCATCAATGGAGCAAGTTTTTTTTTAAAATTTGTTCTTTTCTGGTCGTGGCATCCCTCTAGCAGAAGTCTTTCAGGACATTGTTTGGGTTTTGATTATTTTATAAAAAATCTAAAGTTTCTTCATTTTCTTCGTTATGATTTGTTTAAATTTTAAATTTAAATTTCCTCTTTGTGCCTTTAATGGACACAATATCGAACAAAGTTTGGAGCACACCCTGTCAAATTCACATCGCGGTGAAAAAGAAACTAAAATGGCGGGAAACAAGATGGCCGCTATACAAAATAAAAAGGCGAATATCTCCTAAACCATGAGAGATAGATGGAGAGTGCTCGAATAAATGTTACAGGGAATGATAGTGGGTAACTTTCGGTAATCACGAAAATCCAACATGGCGGATCCAAATTGGCGCCTGATAATAAAAAATTGCTCTGATAGGGCTGCAATTTGGCTGGTTAGAGGTCATTGAAGTACTAATTCGATATTTTTAGCTCGTTTTTCAAATCCACCGTTTTTCAAGATGGCTGCCATACAAGGGTAATTTGTATGAAGAACTTTAATCGATTCTGGCGCGTAAACAGTTCCTCGTAGGGGGGGAGAGGACACAGAAATAATAATACAACACATTCAAATACAGAAATACAGAATAGTACTAACTATTCACTCCCACTACGACCAACTGTTTTCCACGCCAGACCTGATCAAAGTTCTTCATACAAAATACCCTTGTATGGCAGCCATCTTGAAAAACGGTGGATTGAAAAACGAGCTAAAAATATCGAATTAGTACTTCAATGACCTCTAACCAGCCAAATTGCAGCCCTATCAGAGCATTTTTTATTATCAGGCGCCAATTTGGATCCGCCATGTTGGATTTTCGTGATTACCGAAAGTTACCCACTATCATTCCCTGTAACATTATTCGAGCACTCTCCATCTATCTCTCATGGTTTAGGAGATATTCGCCTTTTTATTTTGTATAGCGGCCATCTTGTTTCCCGCCATTTTAGTTTCTTTTTCACCGCGATGTGAATTTGACCAGGGTGTGCTCCAAACTTTGTCGATATTGTGTCCATTAAAGGCACAAAGAGGAAATTTAAATTTAAAATTTAAAACAAATCATAACGAAGAAAATGAAGAAACTTTAGATTTTTTAATAAAATAATCAAAACCCAAACATGTCCTGAAAGACTTCTGCTAGAGGGATTGCCACGACCAGAAAAGAACAAATTTTAAAAAAAAACTTGCTCCATTGATGCCGCAAAATAGAAGGCAATTTTGGTACAATTTAGAGGAATCTGAAATAGGAGAGGAGGCTGAGGCTGCATCTAATTAATTAAGTGCTTGTTTTTGTCAATTAAAAAATGACTACTTTGTTTTTTCTTGATAAATATTTCTTTTGAATACATACCTTTTATCATTATATTATTGATTCGTGCCCCTTACATAATATTATTTATCAAATTATCACAAATTCTTCGTACAGTGAAGTTTATACTAACTGCCTGTCTTGTTCAAACGCAAACACTTCCTACTTATAAACGCAGTAAGATACCTTACGGTATGACTAAGGTTAATCTAAAGTAGAAATCCTACACATAAACGCCGTAAGTAACAACTCCACGGCGTTTATGCCTTGTAAAGCATACTTAAAAGTCAATGTGTCGCTAGCCGTAAGTACATTTTATTTATTTAACACGAACTGTCTAAAGTTAATTAAAATATTGTGATAAATTTGGATATGTGAGGTTGGTTTTACCTAAAAAAGTACTTACTTGCGAAAAAAAAGCTTTGTAGTAGTCGTGACAGTGTAAGATTTAGTAAAAACTTTGCAGGCTTATTTCTCGAAACAGTGAAATGGTCTCCACGTCGTTTATGATTTGGAGGGCAGTATATTTATGGAACATGTCATATAGTGCAGCAGAAAAGCAAGCAGTACCATAGTCATTATAGTCAGTATGGTACTGCTTGCTCTGCTGCACTTTGACTGCTTATCATTTTGGATCTGCATCTAGCTATTTAATAGGTCATCGAGGTCATCTTTCTCAGTGATAACTATTATATAAATAACTACAAATCATGTTAGTTAATTACCTTATCTTTACATAGTTCACAATATATCATATCACGCCTGTATTTATAAACGATGTGACCTAGGAGCGAACATTTTTCTACATTTCTCAAACTTTCTTTGACTATTCTTAGAACCAACCATGTCAAGTCATGTCAATATCAATAAGTGGGGTAACCATCGTCTTCTTTAATTTATTTCATTTATATCATGCCATAATTCATTTAGGTATTATTGTTTACATTGAGATTATTGCTCATTATCTTCGACATCGTCAACTGACTCAATTTTACATAATGTTTTAGCTGAGTATATCTCCAAGTTGAGGCCATCGCAGTCACCAATCGCGATATCTCTGCAACGCTGCCCTACCTGGACCTCATTGGACCCGCTGAAATTTAAAGGTTACTGGGACAACCAATCCAAGGGGACGCTGCTCAATACTGGACAGACAGGTATGTGACAATATCTCTGAGAAGTTGAAGTCATTGTGGCCACCCATTTCCATTCACCCTGCTACCGCCGCCGTGAACTTTGGACCCACTAAAGTTAAAAGGTTAGGTAATGAGACAAGCAAAGCGAAGCATGTAGATAAAATGTATCGCAAGCAAAGCGAGCGCGAAAAATTAAATTTTTAAATAAGCCACATAATAACAGCTTCGTTCGTCCACGTTGGCACTGCGCGAGGTGAATTCTGCTTGGCACACTAGGTGGATACGCCCATGGCTCAATTCTAGGCAGACAGGTTCTAGCTGAAAGTATTGTCGTTGCCATTTGAAAAAATCCTGCAATGCTACGTTATAGAAAGTAACATTTCCCAAAAAAATCACGTAGGTATTCATACTTACTTACTTAATAAAAACACGCTCTGTAATTCTCTTGACATTGCTAAAATAAGTAACGAACTTAAATAGGTACGACTTGTCAGTCATTGTTTTCTGTAACTAATAAATAACTTCTTCTAGACTTTTTTCTTACGACTGCAATAATTCATATCGCTCGAAAGTCTATTTATCAATGACATTAACTAAATGCAAAGCCTAGCACACCTATATATTAATATAAAAAAAAGTTTTAAAATAGTCTTTTATGGTCTGTTATTTCCAACCAATTAGAGCTCTCTGAAATAGCTTTTAATATAATTTCGGCAAGCAATCGTTCAAAAGTTATTTGCGGAATTCCTCAACCACGTGAACGTCTGTGAATTTATTTTTGGAATTTGTCTCGGTAATTACATTGCAAAAACTAAGTTTTTCCTTCAATAACTTACCAAGTACCTATTCAAATATCTTACTATTGCATTTGAAGATTCTTGTTTGACGTCATCTTATAGGTAATAATTGATAAGTCGTAGCTTGGTGCATAAAAGACTATTTATATAGTAAATCGTCCGCAAATTATTATCAATAAAAAAAATGTTGTTTTTTTTTTATTAATAAATGCATAATAGTTTCTTATTCTTAATCATCTTACGAATGACAATCTGCAGGTTTCATTTTCCAACTTATATTATTTTTTAACTGATATCTATAATTTCAGCGTACTTCACATTCGATGCAGACGCGGACCGACCGTCCCTTAGGGGCGGGCCTCTGATTGGTGACTATATCTTTGAGCAGATGCACTTCCATTGGTCGGTTGACGATTTCACTGGTTGCGAACACGTTCTTGATGGTCATGGGTACGTCCATAATGTTATTATAATCTATTTCAATGAACTACACAATACACAATGAAAAACAAAACGATACATTTTAGCAGTGTATCAGTGGGTAAATAATAGCGCAGCGCTGGTTTACACTATAGTAGAGTAGTACATTTAGATGGCTAGAGGTACACAACACAAGATATTATAGTGGATAGGTTACTTACATCTTCAATAGTTAATCTAAGTAACTTATCTCTCACATTTATATGCACCCGCCGCCGCACCACCATATTTTATCTTTTGCCAGGAAAGTTTTTGGAGAAGACACCATATTTTCAATTCTAGTAAATTTTGGAGTACTGAATCCAAATCTGTGCTTTGTGAAAAATGTTTCGAGACACAACATTCATAAAAAAAATGGAAAAAAAAGCTTTTTTTGTTCTGAAACCCATCGTGTGTGGTATCAAATGAAAGAGTGATCACATCGTTAAACAAAATTTTAAATTGACAAAAATCTAAAAGACCTAGACAAAATAATACCCCGACACGACACAAAAGAGTACATAGACAAAAATGGGGGCGCGACTTTGGTATGAAAAATTAGGTGATGCCAGTTGAAATTATTTTAGTTCTGTTTTAAAAGTTTTGTGTCACAGTACCAACTAAACCAGGTAGGTACCAACCACGGGTACCAACATTTTTTTTTTCTCATTTTTACAGTTACGCGGCGGAGTGCCACTTTGTCCACTACAACAGCAAATATCAATCTCTGGAGGCGGCAGTAGGCCACCCTGATGGTCTGGCTGTCGTGGGCTTCCTTTTGGAAGCTGTGGACGCCCCCAACCCCTTGTTTGACAAGCTCGTGGAAGGACTCGACAGTATTAAAAAGAGGGAGCATTCTGTGCAGGTTTCAGCAGGTAATGTGACTATTTGATTAATTTGCGAGGGGTTTTCTCTTGATGGCTCAGAGAATTTTACCCTAAGAGATTTTCCAAAAAGGCAACACTGATTTTCAGCCGTCACCCGTGATGAGTGACGATTACAAAGCACCTTTGTTTAGACCTGCGATTTAGCTAAACAATTATTTTAAACAGCTGCTGAAACCTCGCTGGACCGGCGATTAATATCTGTCCAAGCATCTATCCCATACTCAATCTTTTGATAATGCTGCCTATATTTTCAGATTTAAGAATGCTTTAAGCTGACAGCATTCTCACGTTGACAAATGTTTCAGAATCTCTATCGTGGATGGACCGAGATGATTTAGATGAGGGCAGCTACGTTACTTACAAGGGTTCTTTGACCACACCACCTTATACTGAATGTGTCACGTGGATCATTTATCAGAAACCTGTGCAAATTGGAACGGAACAGGTAATAAATATCGTTTTTTTTTTTTGTCGAGGTAGCTCAGACATTTATATAAAACGGAAGCACTTACCTTCAATTACAACTGTAATATTAAAACCATTATACATACATCAAGTTTGAATTTGTCTATGGACAATAAAATTTGTGTCATATTTGTGAAACTTATGCTAATAATCTTGATCTTAATTGTTGTGAGAACATCCAGTCCATTTACATTAGAAGTTAGTTAAGAAAATTGTATTTTTAGAACAATGTTTTCTCATTAGTAGAGTTTTAGCATTGTAGCGGATCGAAGCGGTCACTTTGTATGAACAAGCAAATTTTTTTTTTCATTTCCTGAAAAAAAATCCCGGTGATAGTTGTTCAGTTTGGTTGTCTGAGCAGCCCCTATTAGTTTGCGGGACGCTGTCTCTTACAACACGTATTATAAAATATGATCTATGTTGCATTTTGTATATTTTTACCATTGTTCACAGTTGGGACTCCTAAGAAAGCTGGAAGGCCCGGACAGTATCCCCATCGACCGCAACGTGAGGCCTACTCAGCGCCACCCCCCGGGCCACTCCGTCATCTACGTCAAACAAATTAAGGCCAAACTATAAAGAAAAATACAAATAATGCTTTCAAAAATAGTCCTAATTTTTTATTCTCCAAACAATTAAAATATGTACCGCGATCCTGATTTTAGCCTGTTTGATATTTATTAGTTTCACGATCTAATAAGCAGGACAAGATACAAAGATTGTTCGCTGATTTACAAACTGTACATGGGACTAATTTGCCATTTGTTCAAAAGAATATTCAATTTTTTGCTTCTAATTGATCAATAATACAAGAAAGAAACACACAAGACTGTCATCCACATTTATATTACAAAGTAAAGAATTAGTAGTTATATCCTTAGGATCTTTTATATTTGACAGAAATCAAACTCTATCCATCGATTCAATTCCAAGCTACTGATAATACCAGCAATCATTTCCATGGTGTCTGCAACATGATCGTACATTCTTATGAAGAATATGTTGTGAATTATGTTGTTTGTTAGAGGACCTTTTGCTATCGGAGATACTATTGTCTTAGCGTCGTTTTTATTGCTTGGTTTCTTCAGTATGCCGTTCCATTCAGATACACGTTCAAATTCGTCGAAGAATTTAAGCGCAAGTTGTCCTAACAACAATTTTACAGCTCGATGTTTCTCGTAGAGCAAGTCTTCGCCTTCGTACCAAGGTGCCAGTAACACGCTATGTGATTTTTTCAGTTGATCATAGTAACGCATTCTATCATCAAATTCTTTATCTAAAATCGCGTTTCTCCAAGAAAGCAACGATAAATCCCATTCATAACCTGACATTTGCTTATACGTCTCCTTCAACAGATTAACTTCTGTTTGGTGATAGAAGTGCTGCATATTTTTTGCTACAAAAAGTTCTGCTTCCACGAAATACTTTCTGTAGGGATATATTTCGTGCTGTGTATCTGTAGTACTCATAAATATATTGGAAATTAAGTCCAAAACCATCTTATAAACGGCTTTTCTATCTAATCTGGCTTCAAATTTCTCAATCTTTCTTGATATTTTCTTAAAATTTTCAACCGTATCACCAACCAAAGTTATAGTAAATTTGTCGCTTGTTGTATCAAACAAAATATTATTCATCAAAGCAAGCATCCAGGTTTGACTAAATATGCCAGGTTTATGGGAAACGAAAGATATATAGATGAATTTGGACTGACCTGGTGCGATAACGTCTTCGTTTTTGTTGAAAAAGAAATTGTTGTCATTCTCCTCGGGTACGTAAGGTATCACCTTTTTAATTTTTTTCCAACAGTATTTTAGTGTAACTGTGCCTAGGTTTTGTAAAAAAATTTTTGCCCTTCCGATTCTATTTTCGGAAACATTGAAATAGTACATCCAATTCGTACAGTTTTCATGCCACGGTTCCTTCTGCATTTTTTCCAGAACTGACGTATCCTGTTGAGGTATGAACTTAATTGCAATAGTATTGTTTATGCGCAAGGCGTAGACTGCGCTCAATGCTTCTTCACAAGGTTCACTCTGTGGTGGCGTCAATGTTATTGTTGGAGTAAATATTTTCTTCGGAGGTGGTTTTGGTTTGCCTCCAAGTACAATTAACTCCTTCATGTCTGGTCTGAAATAAAAAATAAATAAATTTTAAATTTATCTGAAAATCTTATCTAGAAAACTTGCAAACCAAAGTACTGTTTTTAGATACCGGGCATACTTACTAAGATTTCTATAATGAGAAATATATTAATAGCATTACTAATTAGCTTTTTCATTATACCTTTTTTTAACATACAAATTATAGGTACTATACTTACCTAAAAGGATCTATTTTTAATATTTTTTCTTTAAAAGTTTCTTCTCTGTTTTGTCTGTAATCTTCATACGGTTTATTCAATTTAGAGCAAACAATCCTTTGTTTTTCTCCGAGTAAGCCTTTTTCATGTTTCTGTATGTAATCTGGACATACAATGTGTTGCATTTTTTTTGGTTTATCGATATCACATGGTGCTCTGTGTAGTTCATAAACATTATCATCGCAAGGGCATAGCTGCCTGAGTCGCGGTGGTTGCTCTATCAAGCGTCCTCTCAATTTTGGTTTAGGCAGTATCTGTGCTTCTTCTAGCGTAATCTTACGCTCTTTCTCTGGTCGTCGCTGCTCTAAGAGGTTCATTGTGAGATCAGCAGGCGGTCTCATGGTGCGAACAGCTAACTTCACCATTTCATGCTCCCTGATCCTTATCCAGTCTTCCCACACCAGTAGCTGCTGATCAGGAGTCAGAGCAAATTTCTTGTAAATATCGTCCTTAGGATTCCAGGTCATTTTGAATTTACAAATCTTTATTAAATTATGAAAATACTTTGCTCATTTTACCACTGAGTAATTTAATCAACTAGCGTCTTGCTAGCGTCATTTTACAACAATCAACAATGTCAATGCATTATTGACAATGTCAATGCATTATTGACATTGTTGATTAATTAAGTTTTTATAAAAAGTACCTACTCTAATACAAGTATTTATAACGTGAGTTGAGTACTTTATTATAAGTATTTAGTAGTCACTCATACGAGCACTCATATAATACTTTTTTTTGTTCGACTGAAGAAAAAACTTCATATTCATATTCATCCTCATTTCCCATCTATATTTGCCTTTGCAGAAGATAAAAAAGAGCTTGACAGTGCTATCAATTCGTTGAGGGCATGACTAAATCTTGACTAAAATCACAGTATAATTCAATAGTCTGACGTTCTGACGTACGTCAGACTCATATATAACACTGTGCTAAAATAGAGTACCTCTCATGTTAGAGAATGACAGGTAGGTATAGATTTATTATTACTATTAGGTTAAGTCGTGATTTTTGCAACTACGAATTGCACCAATAAAACACACACACACACAACCACAGAGAAGAGTAATAATACCCACAACACACATTTGTTGTCAAATTGTGAAATGTTTTGATTTTGGTCTCCAACTATTTACGTTTTATTACAGAAATTCAAAATTATTAGTGTTATTCAATTAAAATAAATTGAACGCGCAAAATGTAAAAGCCAAATTTTCTATGTAACAAAAGTGAAAAAATATCAAACCTGTACTATACTTATTTATACACTAAAATATAATAAATAACCTTAAAATTCTAGTATTTTTTATGAATAATAAACTTCGACTATGGCACCACCAACCAAAGAGTCCTCTAAAGCATTAAGTAAGTACAATGCGAGGTAAAACCTAAACGTACCTCCTATACCTATAAAACATTTGATATTTGACTCTACCTGCGAGTTACTAATTAAAAAATCTTTCTCTTCATTATTTGACTTCAAGCTGAAAATGTGGATGAAGCCGAAGAAGCTTCCATCCCAGAAGAAGAAGAAGTAATAGAAGAAGAGGTCCCAAAAATAGAGCCTCCTTATGGGACAGTAGAGTGGATTTACTGGTGGAGCGACATAGAGGGACAATTGCCTGTCCCAATCGATATCTCCATCACTGGGTCCCTTTTCTATCCCTGCCCTGAACTAAAGTGGTACAACTTCGATGTATACCCTCATAAAGTTAAGATGACTAACACTGGTCATACTGGTAAGCCATTTACGTAACGGTAGTATTCAGCGTTTCAAATAACATAATTAACTTCTTCTTTCTTTCACTTGATCACTTTCTGTCATGAGAGAATTAAAAGTGACGGCAATAATTTTAGTTGGGATTAAGTTAAGTTGTCTTCTTACCGAATTTCTCTCAATATCATTCTGCCTTCCTGTCATCCAGGACTTACAGTGGACTGAACTTTGGGCTCTCGATTCGGAAGTCAAAGGTTCGATTCCCGAAATCTATTGAAATTGAGGACGGACGGGGCGAGAACTGTTTCTAGTACTTAGTTATGCAATCCTTGCCTATACTGTAACCAAGGCTGTATTCAGATGTACGCGGGCTGTACGCGTACTTAGGTTTGCGTTCGCGTGACATACTTACTTACATTTTGTTCAATCCGCGTGGCTTGCGAGTGAAAAAATTAATAACCGATTTGTCAATTAAAATGGAGCCAACCGAAACAAACAGCTGTTTTAACTGAATGACAGTTCCAGAGCTACTGTTTTCAACAGTACACGCATACGCAGTACCCAAAACGTTAAGAAACAGTAGTAACTGTTTATAAAGCTGTTTATACAACCGTAGCTGTGAATGTACTGACCAAATTCGCTTAAGAGTACTCAGTTAAATTAACCGTTCGGACCTTACTGTTCCTTCAGTCAAAACAACTGCTTGTCCCAGTTGGCTTCATTTTAACTTTAAATCGGTTAATGTTACCGATTTTTTTTTCCCGTTCAGCCCGCGTAGTTACATTTAACATGCCCTAATACAGGCGAGTATAATTACGCGCACGTTACGCGGTCCATTGCATGTAGTCGTTCAGCCGTGTGTTGTTGTAATTGTAAGCTCCCTAATGTATTTACCTTCAGTCCACGTCGGTGCAAAATGGAAGACTGAGCGGCCATACCTGCTGGGAGGTCCGTTGCTCGAAAAGCACGTTTTGGGACAGATCCACTTCCACTGGGGTCCAACCATGATGGTGGGCAGCGCTCACACCGTCGACAAGTGTGCGCATCCGGCTGAACTGCAGGTAAAATAAGGATTTTTAGAATCAATCTAATTAGTTTTTGAGTTTATTCGTTACAAACATACAATACACAAATCTTCCCTCTTTAAATTATTAGTATGACCCGTTTTTCTTTATATGAGAGAGGTAACTTAATTTTAGTGAAGTGGAAAATAATATCGCTAATAAAATTGACAGCCTATTGCATAGGAGATTACAAGTCACCGAAACCACACGCCGCGCTGCCGAAACTCTTAACTTCTCCAATAGTGAAAATAAGTGGTGTTAATTTAATTGCGTGCCATAACTTAAGGATTGTTTCAGTAACGTATAAGGAGCCCATAAAAAAATATATATTAAAAAAAACAACTCAAAAAATCAAATAACCAAAAGCCGGTATTTATTATGATTCCAAGTGCTATAACCGAGCGCGAGCGAGTCGCTATCATTGGTCGATGCGACTCGCGCGGTATTGGTTATAGCACGAGAGGTAGGCGCAGCTCTGGGCTGGGAATCATCATATTTACCTACCAACTTATGTATTTTTTATTTTTGAGTTGGATTTTATTTTTTATAGGCTACTTTTACGTCACTGAAACACCCTCTAAGCTATGGCACGCAATTAAATTAACACCCTGTATATTTCTCCAGGTGACGTTTTTCAAGTCAGAGTACCTCACTCAAGAAGAAGCCCTCAAGCATCATGATGGAGTTCTGATGATCTGCTATATGATTAGAGTAAGAATATCTAGTTTCTGTAGTCGAGGGTTTTTCCTTGGTGTCAGCATGGTGTCAGTTTTCAAGCCGCCTATCATAGTAACAGCTACCTAATAGGCCTCTGACATGGTTTGTGTGACGACCACTATGAAATACAATGGCCAGGACCGACGGTTGGGAAAAAAACATCTCATAACACAATATGTATAATATGTCAAAATAATACTTTTACTTTTGTGTCCCATGGGAATCGATCCCACAACCCCAGGATCGAAAGCCCATGGCTCAGACCAATAGACCACAGAGGCAGTCATCCTAATTAATGTAAGCGGTCTGTTTCAGTACGGCACTAATCCTGATCCTCGCCTGGACTGGATTATAGAAGGGTTCCCTCGGATAATTGAAGCAGGACAATGGACCAAAGTCGGGCCGAAGCCCATGTTCCAGTTGTTACCGATGTTCTCTGAAGACTATTTCCTTTACTGGGGAAATCTGGCTACTGCGAGCGGTTCTAACCATGCCGTTAGGTGGATTGTATCGAGGAATCCACTTTGGGCTACTATGGAGCAGGTACGGATATTTTCTTGGCACAACTAGATCAAAGAAGTGTTTCCTCAAGTGACGGAAGAAAGACAATGGACCAAAGTTGGACTGAAGAATATGTAGGTACCAGTTGCTACATGTTCTCTGATGACTTCTGGCTACTGCGAGCGGTTCTAACCATGCCATTAGGTGTATGGATTGTATAAATAGGACTCCACTTTGGGCTACTATGGAGCAGGTAAGCAGAGGTAATAAGTATAGCTAATTTCGCCAAAAGCGATATATAAACTTGTTCTCAGCAGCTGCTGGATAGCTGAATTTTCCCCCTACGAGTTTTTTCTCGCTACTTAAGTAGGTACTCTTATTTCTCGAAAAAGTTCATGTAAGGGTTTCTATCCTGTGGTTTGTATTATAGCAAATAATTTGCCCTGGGCAATATTCTTGAATCAATGCATTCCCTATAGAAATTATATACGAGTGTTGAATATTTGACACGGCTTACTTGTTTGTTGTGAGACAAGGCTTGTGCCTCGACGTTTCGAATATACGAGTGTTTTCGAGATAGCGTGCATGCGTCGAGATGCCGTACATTTTGTTGACGTAAAAATGTTTTCGAGATAGCGTGCGTCGAGATCCTGTATTGGACTCCTACCTAATTTTAACAATAATTAGATTTGAGGCTTTAAAGCTACAAGCGCATTGTGGATTTTTCTACATCTTGTGCACACGAGTCGCTTACGTCCAAGGTGTCAGCTTCGGACCTCTAAATAAGTATTCATTTCTTACCTGTTATCATAATTTACAGATTAAGGCGTTCCGAGACTTATGGGACGTTTGGGATGAGCCTAACGTTGGAAACCTGCGGCCTCTTCAGGAAAGAGAAGACCGTCACATATTCTTCATCAGTCCGCACTGGAACCTTTACAACTCCTTACTCCCAATACCCAGACTTACAGAACCTTCGATATCGATCATTTCCGATGAGTACAAAAGGAAACCCTGGATGCTGCCTCCGCAAAACGCCAGCCTTTTTAATTTGTTGACAGCTCCACCACCAGAAGCTACAGAGCAAAAACCGGAGGATAGAAAAGTTTGCGCCACGAATGTCGAGAAAAAGTTTTGAGTAGTAAGACGGGAGGTCTCGCTGCATGATAGGATCGTTGGTTGACTCTCTCTTGGCTACCTCTACACTAGGGTCAAGAGCAAGTTTATCGCTTGAATCATGTAGGTACCTAGAATAGGTAAAGGCAAACTGATAGGGGTTGCTCAGTCAACGAAACTGAACAACTACCACCAGCCCCTGTAGCATGCCACTGCGCGATAGCGAAAATTCATTGGTCAGAATGATATTATGTACTCTACTAGAACCATAGAATGGCCTCAATTCACGCCGTCCAGTTACTAATTCTAATTCTTAGTAGCGCTGTCACTTTCTTAACTTTGACATAAGAACAGGATAGCAAACAAATACGTGAGTTTGACATTTCTTATCTGACATAAGACTGCTTAAATAATTAAAATTAGTGAGCACGCTCTATGGTCATTCCTTATTTAAAGCGCCGTACGTCAAATTAAGAATGTCAAAGTCACGTGTTTGTTTGCTATCCTGTTCTTATGTCAAATTTAAGAAAGTGACAGCGCTACTAAGAATTAGAATTAGTAATAGTGCGTCCTGAATTAACACCAATATGATCATAAATATAAAATTTAATATGATCTTATCATCTTTATCATAATCTCTTATCAGTTATTATCATCCTTGCAGTGCCATCTATTGAGGTTATCTAGAACTGTTACTAATCTGGTGTCAACTTGCAACAACAAAACGCAGATATCAGCTGTTGAACTGTCAGATGTTATGTCATTGTCAGTGTCAAAAAAAAGTTCGCGGTTCGCGTATCGCAGCAGCTGAGCAGTTCAGCTCAAAACCTTTACTTTTGGAGTGTAACAAAATGTTGAGGAGTATTTTATGTACCACTCGGAGCCTGGCACGACGGAGTAGGCAGATCAATAGTTTGACACCAGCTATCCGCACTTTTACTATGGTAAATCCGTGCGTGTGCAACACAGTGATAAAGCGAAAACTCTCGACTCCATCTGATAACCCTCAATCATCAGATCATATTGAACCGGCAGTGTTTGAAGAGATATGCACGGAAACTTTAGAATCCCTTTGTGAATACTTTGAAGAGCTGGTTGATGACGATCCAAACCTGAAAGGCGCTGATGTAACATACAGTGTAAGTTTCCATGCATTTTTTATATTTTTATAAACAAAAGGACTGGCCTTTTTTGCTTTAAAAATATGAGTGGATAGCCGTATAATAGGTATTAAAAAAGTAATTTTATTTTTAATTCATTAAAAGGCTTTCACATGAAATATTTTTAGGACTTAAATAAATGCCAGTAACTTTATTTTATAAAAAGGGTCAGAGAGTCAAGTTCAGGGCGAAGTGTAGGAGTTGGAGTAGAGGCTTTGGGGCACTATCAAACGCATAGAAAAAATAATTTAAAGATTACTGGAAAAAAAGAATTTTACTTTGGACTTAGAAAAATTTCAGACGAAATTGACCCTCCATGAAAATTTTCTTCAAGTCTTTTTTCCATAGTGCCCCAAAGGCTACACTCCAACCGGAATTTCCTTCCTGTAAAGGCCGGTTTAAACGATTCAAGCTGCAAGTATAGTTGCTAAGTACAGATGGTAAGTTGAAACATGTAAACGGTCTGCCAGTTGATGTTCTACTTGCCTTTCAACTTGATTCAAAATAGAACTGGGTACTGGAACTGTGTAAACGTCAACCGTACGAACTTGAAAGCCAACTCACCAACTTAACACCTGTCCTAATGTAAATTGGGTCCCTTATGAGGAATTTCATCTTTTAGCATGTTTCATGTTGTTGTTTGAGTGATCGTTGTTTGAGTGTAGTAATAATTCTATAGGGTACCTACCATTTAGAGTTAGATTGTTTTTCTTTTTTCAATATATGTTCAATCAATATCTAATACAGATTTATATTTTACAGGATGGAGTTCTAACAGTATCATTTGGGCCGAAACATGGAACTTATGTAATAAACCGACAAACACCGAATAAACAAATCTGGCTCAGTTCTCCTACGTCAGGCCCTAAACGTTACGACCTGGTTTTAAAAGATGGCGGCTACTGGGTTTACAAACATGACGGAGTAACGTTACACAAATTATTACAAGACGAAATATCCAAAATAGTTCAAAACGCTGAATTTCAGAAGTGCGCTCACAGTCTTTTATGATTAATTTATATTGTTAAGTTTTATTTTAATTTGTTTCTTTAAGTAAATAGTTGTATCAGTTTTAATTTTGTTTTATTTGATTTCATTTATCATTATCACAAAGTCAAGATGGAAGTAATTGAAGATGGGAATATTATGGATAGGATCCCTATTCTTCTACAAAGGGACCTTGAATATTATCAGGTAATTTTTTCTCAAAACTATATGTATCTGTTTTTTATCGCTCCCAGTCCAGCATGGAAAAATAATAAATTGTTATTATTTTATGTATTGAAATTTACAGAACAACCAAACAGTTCTGTCAGAGAATGTTTGCCGAGGTGTTGTCGGAGGTAGACTGGACTTCCCGAGGAGTGCATCTTTTGCTGCTGTCAAAATAGTACTTTGGCTTGAAGAAGAATTCTCAATAGCTTTCCAGTAAGTGTTTTATTTTTCCCCAAGTACATTTTTAATGGTTTTTTACTAAAAAATCATTTTTAAATGAGATTTTAACCTTAATTTTTATTGTTCATTAATTATAATATTTTGTTTTTATTTGCAAATAAATATTGTTTGGCTGTGTAGAGTGAAAAGATCTAATACTATTCAAAAGATTTTAGAACAGAAAAGAATATAATTATGATCTTGATTCACTGAACTACTTACCACTACTATGGGTAAAAAAAACAAAGGTTGTCTGGTAGAGATCGCTCTATGTGATAAGGCCGCTTTTGCGCGCATTATTGTTGAAGTTGATTTTGTGTATGTTTATGTTTTTTTGTGTGAAATAAAGAGTTACTTACTTACTTATTTCTTTAGGTAATATTATACTAGCATATTCTTGATTGGGCATTTTTGAATACAATTTCTATACACAGATAGTACCTAAAGAAAGCTGCTTTGAAATCGATTCCTTACTAGTAAATAATTTGTTTCATTCTCTCCCAGACATGGTTCAGGTATGTTCGTCAAAACTGCCGAAGAAGTGGACGTGGATGGTGGTGTGGCCAAGACATCCGATCCCGACAAGTTTGTGCAAACAACTGTGAAATCAAGCGACCTTCTGCTGGGTAGGTATTCACTTTTATGAAGATGTTAAGATTAATATGTTTGTACAGTATGGTACACTATGGTTAACCAGAATAATACAGGGAATAAAATATTGACTATACTTTAGGATGTAAACCTCTGTGTAAACCTACCCATGAAATTGAACAACTTCCCATATGGAACAGGCAGAAATATAATAAAAATCTGGCCCTCCCAGGCCCTCCTATACAAAATTACTCTAGCCGCTGACACCATTTGTATAGGAGATGGGAGGGCCGTTGTTTTTACATTGCGACCTATGTTTCATGGGGAAAGTTGTTCAGTTTTATGGGTTTCTTCACCCTATATGACACAACCCGTGATTCCCTCATGAGTTCACAAGGGAATCAGATATTTCCCTGAAGTAAAAAATAGCCAATGTTATCATTATTACCATTCAGAAAAAAAAAACCTTCTTATATTATCAGAGCTGACTCTTACCTTTCTATATTCTAGAGCATCTCCACATGCTAGTCCAAGAAGCCCTGGACCACGCAGACTTGCCTGTATTAACTGCCACGCTTGGGGCTGCAGCGTTGCTCAAGAACAGTCTGTTTTGCTATTTGCAGTTCGTCGAGGATGCTGGCAGTAAAGACAGCCAGGCTATGTTGCAGGTGGGTTTATTCCACCTAATTCTATATTCAAAAGGCCCAGCGAAAGTGACAGCGCTACTGGCGCTACCTATGGCGCTACTAAGAATTAGAATTAGTAATAGTGCGTCCTGAATTAGCACTAATATCTTTTGATTTTGTATATCTTTTGTTTCCAGGCCTGCTACAAACGTTACGTCACAATGTCCGAAGCGGTAGCCGAGAGAGTGCTAGATCTTCACAATAGAGTGTTATCCCTCTACATCCTACAAGACTCTGGAGGTCGTCCTATCGATGAGTCTTCACGTGCCCACCATTCCGGGACACCTTCTGTGCAAGGCTGGTGGCTGTATATGAACGGTCAGTAATTTAACACTTTATTTTATAGTCTAGAGGTCACTGGAAAAGTCTTCACTACAATATCCAGGAAATGAATGACAACATCGTAAAAACTTCCGTCACGACATCTCAAAGTTTATAAGCTTATAGTCAGTCCCGTAAGACCAATTTCACGCCCACTAAGGTTAGTCAACTTTAAAAATACAGGAGATCTGTAAGTTGTTAATTTAGAGTATAATGTCGTGTCTTTACAGGAGCTAAGAAGGATCTATGGGATACAGTACCACCAAGAATGGCCCAGCGGATCTATGCTGGTATGCTCAACGAAACGCTCACTATACTAACTGTGCGGTATTGTCAGGTGAATTCAACATATTTCGTTCTTTAGTTTTGTATTTTTAGCGAAATCTGACGCTGAGTAATAGCACCGCCACAGCAGGCTGCAGATGTGAAATATTCATAAACAATAGCCTTTTCGACTGCTTTAATTTTCAATTTAGAAAGATTTTCATTCAACATTCTCTGCAAACTTGTAACGTGATATTATGAAAAAAATAACTCACGTCTTAAAACTTATTTATTATTCCTTACTAGCTTTCCGCCCTGCGGTTTCACCCGTGGCTTAATGAGATTTTCCGTGGGAATGAGATATTTTCACGCGGTATAAGTAGCCTATGTGTTAATCCAGGGTGTCAGTTAACTCCATACTAAATTTTATTAAAATTGCTCCAGCCGTTTAGACGTGAAGAAGTTACAAACACACACTCACACACTAACAAACTTTCGCCTATAAAGGAAAATATTTGTGTGATTTCAATGAGATTCTTTAACCTCCTCTGCAAACTTGTAACCAAATTTTTTACGTTTAGAATGTCTGAAATTTAACTATTAAAACTTCTGTTTTACAGACCAATACTACAGACTTGACCACCCCTCTCCTCATCAACGACATCTTGAACATTCTTCTCTGCGTGGCCCAACTCCTGCCCTCAATAAGCCCTACAGGTAATTGCTGTTTTGGCAATAACGTCGCCCATATCTAGTACTCTTACTTTTGTTCCTTTTATTTCTGATGTATGTGTTTCTACATAAATACAATCACGCCTTTATCCTTAATGGGCTAGACAAAGCATTAACGACCTAAACGCTCCTTGACCTAAACGAAGATCGTTCCACTACGTTAGATAAGTTTTGAGGGTTATTTTAGATGGATCTGTCTGTATATTGCTGCAGTGACAGGTTGTCAGCCCATCGCCTAAATTACAATAAGTACTTACTCTGACACTGACCCCTCGGTAACCCTGAGCTGACACATTCTATGTTTTTCTGTCACTCTCAGTCCAGCAAGGAAGCAATGTGTTTCTTTGTGCAATTAAGAGTTCTTGTATTGTATTGTACAGGATCGGACCTAGCTGGGTTGGATGTCAAACAGCAAACTAGAGACGTGCGCGATGTTCACGCTAAGTGCAACGAACTGTTCAAGTGTCTGGTGTTCAGAGGGGCTGATCTACATTTTATACATCAGGTAAGTGATTTACTGCCCCCGTAGCCTATTGGTCTACCCATGAGCTCCGGATTCGAAGGTCGTAGGTAGGTTCACAGATGACTTACAAGCGCGGCGGGCGCCTAGATTCTCACGGGGGAACCAAAGTTGATAATTGTCAATTTATCAGTTTCTGTCATTTTCCCCAGTCAGCTTAGGACAATGCAGGCTGAATAGGTGTTAAAGATTCCGGGCCTTGGAAAGCACGCTAACCCGTCGGTAACGGTCGCTGTCTTTAGTAGTGGTCGTTACTCTGAGCTTTGCTTTGAGGCAGTTTAAAAAATATTGTCGACTCGAAAACCCAGTCGTTAGAACAAGCTTTCATCTTTATGATACTAGCTAGTTTTCGTTTCCTTATAGGCATTCAAAGAGAAAGAAGATGCACCAAAAGCGAAAGAAGACCCGTTCCCATGGTTCACATTCGTCAGTCCCAAGCTGTTCGGTGGTGTAGAAGACGTCACTAACACCCAGGACTTACCTAATAAAACTGCCATTGGATTGGACCTCATAGTTCTGCTGGCCCAACCTCAACCGTCTTGGCAGCTGTTGGTGAAGGTAGGGGAAAACCTAAGGAAAGAAAGAATTTTGTGCGTAAAGGATGTCCAGTCCGTGGAATCATAATTATTCTGACTTCGCTGTCGGCTACAAGACGGCTTTAAATAATAACTAGGAAATTAACAATCGAAGTTTGAATGGAAGAGCGATAGGTCTATGGATAGTTTATCTTGTTTCCAGTTAAACGCGATAGCCATACCATGGTACATTCGCTGTAGCGAAAATCCGCGCGGTGCGAGCGATAAAGTTGTACTTTTTTTGTCGCAAGACGCCGTTCGCACCAGAACGGTTGAAAGTTCTAGCGCCAGCCTAAAACAAAATCAAATTTTCTGGTAATGATATGATTCTTCTACGACAGATTCTTTATTTCCGACATTTTAAGAAATGTTATATAATGAATCCCTTTCACTTTTCTTGCAGGTGATAATGATGAGAAATTGCCAACTATCCCGCGCTTTACTGATCAGGGCCATCAAAGACATGTCTAAAGACAATTCCCGTTGGCCGGCCGACGGGTGGTCAAGTCTGTAGTATTGGTCTGTAAAACAGAAGTTTTAATAGTTAAATTTCAGACATTCTAAACGTAAAAAATTTGGTTACAAGTTTGCAGAGGAGGTTAAAGAATCTCATTGAAATCACACAAATATTTTCCTTTATAGGCGAAAGTTTGTTAGTGTGTGAGTGTGTGTTTGTAACTTCTTCACGTCTAAACGGCTGGAGCAATTTTAATAAAATTTAGTATGGAGTTAACTGACACCCTGGATTAACACATAGGCTACTTATACCGCGTGAAAATATCTCATTCCCACGGAAAATCTCATTAAGCCACGGGTGAAACCGCAGGGCGGAAAGCTAGTAAGGAATAATAAATAAGTTTTAAGACGTGAGTTATTTTTTTCATAATATCACGTTACAAGTTTGCAGAGAATGTTGAATGAAAATCTTTCTAAATTGAAAATTAAAGCAGTCGAAAAGGCTATTGTTTATGAATATTTCACATCTGCAGCCTGCTGTGGCGGTGCTATTACTCAGCGTCAGATTTCGCTAAAAATACAAAACTAAAGAACGAAATATGTTGAATTCACCTGACAATACCGCAACAGTTAGTATAGTGAGCGTTTCGTTGAGCATACCAGCATAGATCCGCTGGGCCATTCTTGGTGGTACTGTATCCCATAGATCCTTCTTAGCTCCTGTAAAGACACGACATTATACTCTAAATTAACAACTTACAGATCTCCTGTATTTTTAAAGTTGACTAACCTTAGTGGGCGTGAAATTGGTCTTACGGGACTGACTATAAGCTTATAAACTTTGAGATGTCGTGACGGAAGTTTTTACGATGTTGTCATTCATTTCCTGGATATTGTAGTGAAGACTTTTCCAGTGACCTCTAGACTATAAAATAAAGTGTTAAATTACTGACCGTTCATATACAGCCACCAGCCTTGCACAGAAGGTGTCCCGGAATGGTGGGCACGTGAAGACTCATCGATAGGACGACCTCCAGAGTCTTGTAGGATGTAGAGGGATAAACACTCTATTGTGAAGATCTAGCACTCTCTCGGCTACCGCTTCGGACATTGTGACGTAACGTTTGTAGCAGGCCTGGAAACAAAAGATATACAAAATCAAAAGATATTAGTGCTAATTCAGGACGCACTATTACTAATTCTAATTCTTAGTAGCGCCATAGGTAGCGCCAGTAGCGCTGTCACTTTCGCTGGGCCTTTTGAATATAGAATTAGGTGGAATAAACCCACCTGCAACATAGCCTGGCTGTCTTTACTGCCAGCATCCTCGACGAACTGCAAATAGCAAAACAGACTGTTCTTGAGCAACGCTGCAGCCCCAAGCGTGGCAGTTAATACAGGCAAGTCTGCGTGGTCCAGGGCTTCTTGGACTAGCATGTGGAGATGCTCTAGAATATAGAAAGGTAAGAGTCAGCTCTGATAATATAAGAAGGTTTTTTTTTTCTGAATGGTAATAATGATAACATTGGCTATTTTTTACTTCAGGGAAATATCTGATTCCCTTGTGAACTCATGAGGGAATCACGGGTTGTGTCATATAGGGTGAAGAAACCCATAAAACTGAACAACTTTCCCCATGAAACATAGGTCGCAATGTAAAAACAACGGCCCTCCCATCTCCTATACAAATGGTGTCAGCGGCTAGAGTAATTTTGTATAGGAGGGCCTGGGAGGGCCAGATTTTTATTATATTTCTGCCTGTTCCATATGGGAAGTTGTTCAATTTCATGGGTAGGTTTACACAGAGGTTTACATCCTAAAGTATAGTCAATATTTTATTCCCTGTATTATTCTGGTTAACCATAGTGTACCATACTGTACAAACATATTAATCTTACATCTTCATAAAAGTGAATACCTACCCAGCAGAAGGTCGCTTGATTTCACAGTTGTTTGCACAAACTTGTCGGGATCGGATGTCTTGGCCACACCACCATCCACGTCCACTTCTTCGGCAGTTTTGACGAACATACCTGAACCATGTCTGGGAGAGAATGAAACAAATTATTTACTAGTAAGGAATCGATTTCAAAGCAGCTTTCTTTAGGTACTATCTGTGTATAGAAATTGTATTCAAAAATGCCCAATCAAGAATATGCTAGTATAATATTACCTAAAGAAATAAGTAAGTAAGTAACTCTTTATTTCACACAAAAAAACATAAACATACACAAAATCAACTTCAACAATAATGCGCGCAAAAGCGGCCTTATCACATAGAGCGATCTCTACCAGACAACCTTTGTTTTTTTTACCCATAGTAGTGGTAAGTAGTTCAGTGAATCAAGATCATAATTATATTCTTTTCTGTTCTAAAATCTTTTGAATAGTATTAGATCTTTTCACTCTACACAGCCAAACAATATTTATTTGCAAATAAAAACAAAATATTATAATTAATGAACAATAAAAATTAAGGTTAAAATCTCATTTAAAAATGATTTTTTAGTAAAAAACCATTAAAAATGTACTTGGGGAAAAATAAAACACTTACTGGAAAGCTATTGAGAATTCTTCTTCAAGCCAAAGTACTATTTTGACAGCAGCAAAAGATGCACTCCTCGGGAAGTCCAGTCTACCTCCGACAACACCTCGGCAAACATTCTCTGACAGAACTGTTTGGTTGTTCTGTAAATTTCAATACATAAAATAATAACAATTTATTATTTTTCCATGCTGGACTGGGAGCGATAAAAAACAGATACATATAGTTTGAGAAAAAATTACCTGATAATATTCAAGGTCCCTTTGTAGAAGAATAGGGATCCTATCCATAATATTCCCATCTTCAATTACTTCCATCTTGACTTTGTGATAATGATAAATGAAATCAAATAAAACAAAATTAAAACTGATACAACTATTTACTTAAAGAAACAAATTAAAATAAAACTTAACAATATAAATTAATCATAAAAGACTGTGAGCGCACTTCTGAAATTCAGCGTTTTGAACTATTTTGGATATTTCGTCTTGTAATAATTTGTGTAACGTTACTCCGTCATGTTTGTAAACCCAGTAGCCGCCATCTTTTAAAACCAGGTCGTAACGTTTAGGGCCTGACGTAGGAGAACTGAGCCAGATTTGTTTATTCGGTGTTTGTCGGTTTA
>JARACY010004677.1:0-25666 GCA_029255725.1 Scrobipalpa atriplicella | reverse complement strand
TCTTGAAATATAAAACTGGCTTTTAATTAAACTACCAATACAATATATTAACAAGATCCTGGTGTAATAACCCTGGAGAAATTGTGAAAATATTTCTCTAAGTTCTTCTAATAATTATCCTACTCTATTAAACGGCCACTATGAAAGATGCACCCAATGTTTACTAGAGTAATATAACGCAAATGGTTGCTTATTCTGATACAGGATAATTTTCCGCAAGGAAAGGAACGGATTTAAAAGCTACTAAACCAAAATAAAATTTAACCATTTGCACATGTTAAGCATTACCTAAATGTCTCTGTGGCATAGTGGTCTGAGTCATGGGTTGCTCTGCTGATCAGGGTTCGATTCCTTCGGGGCCAACAGAAATATACATACTTGTTATGTCATTCTTTACCAAATTATTAAATTTTGGATTCTTTTTATATCCTGTGTGATTGTTGATGTGTGATTTTTTGCATTTTGCTATAAATACATGAGACTTGAAAGTGCTAGAGCTAACTCGCTGATATGATAATAGAGCAAACCAGTATCAATCCAAATAGAATAAATAGGTACATACTGACTGCCATTTCCTACAATTAAGTACTTAAAAACTGAACAAAAAACTAAAACTATAAAAGTGTGCAGATATTTCTAACGAACAGTTTATCTGTTAGAATTAGGCCGTAGAAGTTCAATAAAATTGTATAAATAGCTCGTGGTCGCGCGCCGGTGCGCGATGTGCAGAACCGACGGACAAAAACGCGTGATTCGCATTCCGACACTAGGGCTGCCAGTAAATCTGTAATTTAATTTAATGACGGGACATTATAGATCAAAACATCTACTGACGTGTTGTCAATCGACTCGAAGAAGAAGAAGAATCTATTAAGAATTGGGGAATGACCTGTCGATTTTGTAGTATTGTGCCAGAGCAAAGGCGCCAAAATTCTTCTTAAAAAGGATAAATATACTACTAAAAAAAACACGGGAAAATAATATCTGCTGTAATAAATGTTTTAAAACGAGCAGTTTTAGCTATTGAGAGTTGGAATCCGTTCCGGTCCAAACAAGCTAAGCTCAGCTCACAAGAGCAAAGCCTTCGCAACCAACTGTCATGCGGACACTTCTGCATCTGTAGAGTCGAATTGAAGACGAAACAGTGGTGAACAAAGAACCGATGCGTTTCGTGTTTTTCATTCATTATAAAGGCCATGGAGCCTTTCACGCTAGACAGCAGAAACTTCAATCTATGTACGTCGTACCAACCCTATATCCGGCTGTCGGATGCTTTCGGCCCATTGAACACATAGAGCGCGCGCGCACGCCCGACATACTCGGCTGCGTGGAGAAAACAACGCTTTATTTCACACTAAAACATAACAACTGTTAATCCACTGATTGGTGAAATCTAGATCGCAATTATTATTTACAGAAAATATTTTTATATTTACTTCCATGCTGGACTGATAGAAAAACATAGAATGCGCATCTCCTCCCTGGGCATGCTGTAAAATTCAGCTAAGGGATCGAGGGTTTCAGTATTGTAATTTAGGCGATGGGCTGGACAACCTGTCACTCTAGCGATATACAGATCTATCTGGAATAACCCTCAAAACTTGTCACTGTAGATAAAGGCGTAACTGTATGTAGGTATGTATGTATTTAGCGTATTTTATTTTTATTAAAATAGACGTAGTAAAACTGTAAAGTAAATGACGACAACTTTAATTAATTTAGAATTGGATTGGACGGATATCAAATCAATGCCGTTTCTCTTTGACTCCAGAACTCAATTCCCAACAAGAAATCCCAAGAATTTTGTTCTAAGTTCGTGACCGGTGACAGAAACATAAAGGATTCCACCGTAAGATCTTCCCCCTTTCTTTGATCATAACTTTAGACTTAGTAGGTGCATAAGCACCGACGCGGCTTTAAACTGCTTGAAGATACATCTCGTTGCACCACGAAGTGACAGGCTGCACCGCGAGGAATTTTCGAGTTCTGTCAATGAAATGTCTATCTTTTTGCATAGTAAATAAAGTTCTATATTGTACCAAGCTCTTGAAAAGTGCACGCCGTGTCGGGTCGCGTCGCTACTCGGTGTGAATTGACCCCAGATTCTGTCACGGACGGATTCGACGGACTATTTATAGATATGAAGATCCGATCGATTAACAGAACTTTTAGTCAAGCCTGTAATGCCGTTGTGCAAGATGAACTTCTAGAAAGTAGATCCTATCCAACCTTAAACTATTTCATGGAAGCCATTGATGTTGTAAGCACTGAAATGATTACTTTACCGCTTTTTTTTTTCTTTTTACCTTGTTATAATTAGATATACCCATTATAGATTATTGTAACCTATCGCTACTGTCTAGCAGAGGCTGTAAAATCGTCAAATCTCTCTAGTAGCTAGCCGCCGATGTAAACACTACGGCAGACGTCTAGACGACGTGCACACCTAACCAAATAAATCTCTATTCCAGAACTAAGTACACTCAGCCAAAACAAGTCATATAAATGAAATAAAAGGACAATAAACGTAAAAACAAAAGGTTGTTTTCTTAGTAAATTAACTAACAAACCGAACTATGAACTGAAATGTGTATCGCTATAGTAACAGGTTGTCAGCCCATCGCCTAAATTGCAATACACTGAAACCCTCGAATCCCTTAGCTGATTTTTACAGCATGCCCGGAAGGAGATGCAGCTGACACATTCTATGTTTTTTCTTTCACTCCCAAATGGAAGCAATATATTTTGCCGTATATTTTTTATTATGAATCTAACATAGAGCCCGACAATTTGTTCTTGCAGACATTATCATCATTCAGTTCATAGTTCGGTTTGTTAGTTAATTTACTAAGAAAACAACCTTTTGTTTTTACGTTTATTGTCCTTTTATTTCATTTATATGACTTGTTTTGGCTGAGTGTACTTAGTTCTGGAATAGAGATTTATTTGGTTAGGTGTGCACGTCGTCTAGACGTCTGCCGTAGTGTTTACATCGGCGGCTAGCTACTAGAGAGATTTGACGATTTTACAGCCTCTGCTAGACAGTAGCGATAGGTTACAATAATCTATAATGGGTATATCTAATTATAACAAGGTAAAAAGAAAAAAAAAAGCGGTAAAGTAATCATTTCAGTGCTTACAACATCAATGGCTTCCATGAAATAGTTTAAGGTTGGATAGGATCTACTTTCTAGAAGTTCATCTTGCACAACGGCATTACAGGCTTGACTAAAAGTTCTGTTAATCGATCGGATCTTCATATCTATAAATAGTCCGTCGAATCCGTCCGTGACAGAATCTGGGGTCAATTCACACCGAGTAGCGACGCGACCCGACACGGCGTGCACTTTTCAAGAGCTTGGTACAATATAGAACTTTATTTACTATGCAAAAAGATAGACATTTCATTGACAGAACTCGAAAATTCCTCGCGGTGCAGCCTGTCACTTCGTGGTGCAACGAGATGTATCTTCAAGCAGTTTAAAGCCGCGTCGGTGCTTATGCACCTACTAAGTCTAAAGTTATGATCAAAGAAAGGGGGAAGATCTTACGGTGGAATCCTTTATGTTTCTGTCACCGGTCACGAACTTAGAACAAAATTCTTGGGATTTCTTGTTGGGAATTGAGTTCTGGAGTCAAAGAGAAACGGCATTGATTTGATATCCGTCCAATCCAATTCTAAATTAATTAAAGTTGTCGTCATTTACTTTACAGTTTTACTACGTCTATTTTAATAAAAATAAAATACGCTAAATACATACATACCTACATACAGTTACGCCTTTATCTACAGTGACAAGTTTTGAGGGTTATTCCAGATAGATCTGTATATCGCTAGAGTGACAGGTTGTCCAGCCCATCGCCTAAATTACAATACTGAAACCCTCGATCCCTTAGCTGAATTTTACAGCATGCCCAGGGAGGAGATGCGCATTCTATGTTTTTCTATCAGTCCAGCATGGAAGTAAATATAAAAATATTTTCTGTAAATAATAATTGCGATCTAGATTTCACCAATCAGTGGATTAACAGTTGTTATGTTTAGTGTGAAATAAAGCGTTGTTTTCTCCACGCAGCCGAGTATGTCGGGCGTGCGCGCGCGCTCTATGTGTTCAATGGGCCGAAAGCATCCGACAGCCGGATATAGGGTTGGTACGACGTACATAGATTGAAGTTTCTGCTGTCTAGCGTGAAAGGCTCCATGGCCTTTATAATGAATGAAAAACACGAAACGCATCGGTTCTTTGTTCACCACTGTTTCGTCTTCAATTCGACTCTACAGATGCAGAAGTGTCCGCATGACAGTTGGTTGCGAAGGCTTTGCTCTTGTGAGCTGAGCTTAGCTTGTTTGGACCGGAACGGATTCCAACTCTCAATAGCTAAAACTGCTCGTTTTAAAACATTTATTACAGCAGATATTATTTTCCCGTGTTTTTTTTAGTAGTATATTTATCCTTTTTAAGAAGAATTTTGGCGCCTTTGCTCTGGCACAATACTACAAAATCGACAGGTCATTCCCCAATTCTTAATAGATTCTTCTTCTTCTTCGAGTCGATTGACAACACGTCAGTAGATGTTTTGATCTATAATGTCCCGTCATTAAATTAAATTACAGATTTACTGGCAGCCCTAGTGTCGGAATGCGAATCACGCGTTTTTGTCCGTCGGTTCTGCACATCGCGCACCGGCGCGCGACCACGAGCTATTTATACAATTTTATTGAACTTCTACGGCCTAATTCTAACAGATAAACTGTTCGTTAGAAATATCTGCACACTTTTATAGTTTTAGTTTTTTGTTCAGTTTTTAAGTACTTAATTGTAGGAAATGGCAGTCAGTATGTACCTATTTATTCTATTTGGATTGATACTGGTTTGCTCTATTATCATATCAGCGAGTTAGCTCTAGCACTTTCAAGTCTCATGTATTTATAGCAAAATGCAAAAAATCACACATCAACAATCACACAGGATATAAAAAGAATCCAAAATTTAATAATTTGGTAAAGAATGACATAACAAGTATGTTTATTTGTCTTTTTGTGCAACAATATTTTTACCCACTAAACAGGGAAACATTTACTCCTCTAATAATATTTTCAGTTCAATTTTGATTGATTTCCGCGAGTAATTTTTAATTTCAATTTTCTTTACCGTACCTAAATCCCATCAGGTTTCTCCTGATCACGTTATTTGCTCCAATCCCGACATAGACAGACTGCAGACGGGGTCGTCGCCCCCGACGCAATGCGTTCCCGACGAATATTTTTGTACTTGTCGGTAAACTGCCAATTCTTCGATAGGTAATGGTGGCTGTAAAATATTTTATAGCCTTTTTTGCCACCAATATCGACAATCTACCTTAGGCTTTTGCCAACGTAATCTTCTACAATGTAGGTACCTATTTATTTATTCTCGGAGAATATTTTTGCTCTAGTCGGTAAACTGCCAATTCTTAACGCTGCTAACCGTATAATATAATATTTTGTTGCAATTGCAACCATTATCGTTAATTTTGTTTATAGCTGTGGAGGCCTTTGGCCAAAGTAATCTTACAATTAATTAATATCCCACTTAAATATGAAAACTCATTAAAAGAGGAGAGAATTAGTCACAGCGCAATCGAAGATATGGGGTATATTCTAATTCAGCAGACGTGCTTTGGAAATATATGATACTAATATTTTTCGAAGATTTATGAGGATTTCGGATGAAACTTATAGCAATGACAGCGAATTACTTATGTATGAGTCTAGCATTGCTCGTGTGTAGTTTTTTATAATAGAAAAGGTCGCCGTTTCACTACTTTTATAAAAAGAATACACGTGTCAAACATCGATAAAGCATCTAGTTAAACAAGAATATTCTAAATGTGTTATCTAGATCTAGAACAATCTTGTTCGTCATAGAAGATAAAGCATCGCCTACGTCGTTGCCTACGGTAGTTAGGGTTTAACTATTTACGTCATCGGCTGCGTCATAGCGCTATCAGCTAGATTCTAGAATAGAATTTTTTTCTTTTTCATATAGGAAATTAGCCATATTATATCAAGGAACTAAATAAGCACGTGCCATACATTTTTAGAACACACGGCTACTCACTTGTAGGTATGACAAAGGCTTGACCTCGACGTTTCGACACTATGCGATGGT
Source organism: Scrobipalpa atriplicella (assembly GCA_029255725.1). Classification (NCBI taxonomy): domain Eukaryota; kingdom Metazoa; phylum Arthropoda; class Insecta; order Lepidoptera; family Gelechiidae; genus Scrobipalpa; species Scrobipalpa atriplicella. Next base: position 19,514 of record JARACY010004677.1, on the reverse strand, counting down.
AACACTTGACGGGCGGTGTTGCGTGACTTCTGCGCTCCTGAAGAGGACCCTCGTCCTTCGTTGAAACTGCAAGTGAGCGTCGTTACATTATTGATAAGAGCAACCAGGTAAACAAGAACATTCTACATGTATTATCTAGAACAATCTTGTTCGTCATAGAAGATAAACCATCGCTCACAGTCGCGTCGCCTACGGTGGTTAGGGTTTAACTACGTCATCGGCTGCGTCATAGATTTATAGGCTCGTTATAGACTAGATTCTAGACTATGACGCAAATCGGCAATTTTAAATTGAATAGAAACTATGGGAATTTATAGAAATTCAAGGTTTGAAATTATCAAGTGCCGTCTTTTATTGCTTCTTTGCAAGCTTCTGGTAAACTAAATCTGATAAGCTAAAGTTTTCACGCATTACCTAGATAGTTTTTAATAGTACATTACTGTAAAGGTCCGAAATGATGCAATGTAAAATTGGAAGGCCCAGACAGTCGAGAAGAAATACTTACTTGTAATAACTCCAACTTCATTATTGTTCGCAGGAAAAGAACTCGTTCCTGAACTACAACGTGTCTTGCATCCTGACTCTACCCCCTTACCAGCGGCAGGGCTACGGAAGATTACTTATTGACTTCAGTAAGTTTATAAGTATTTTGTTATTTCTATAAACTTAATTTTAATACGTCTATGTCTCAAGAATAATCCAATTATAATTTGATCCTCTTTCTCTAAGCTACCTACGCCTGACGTCTAATATTCATCTTCTTTGAAAGAAAAATAAAGTTTACCGAGTAAATGTAGACAAAACAATAACATTTATTAGAAGTGAACTCGGTAATGTCAACCAATTATTCTTGGAGTGACCTCTGTTTCAGTTCGTCGCTCTAACTACTGGGTATTACCAAGAAAAAAAAAAATCGTGGAAATCTTTGTCTCTGTCCTCTCTTACCTAGACTAGAGTCAAAAGCAAACACATTATCAATAAAAAAACATTTTCCTTAGATAAGTCCCATTTTCGAAGATGCCAAATAGCTTCGGTTTATGGGAATGATTGAGCCTTACCATTGTCGATTCGGTTTCTATTATTTTCAGTTTTTTTAATGTTTATATGTAGTTATGTCAGTCAGTACTTGGACGAATAAAAAAAAGTGGAGTTTTCGTCCAAGAGTCGTACCTGAACTAACTACTCCTTTTCGGATTTAGTTCATTTTATAAATTATTTTGATAATTATAATTCGATAAAAAACATTACTCTCAGCTTAGAAACTAAATGTGTTTGCAAGAAACAATTGGTCAGGAGTCACCTTAACCTCTAGCCCAGGTTCGTCGATCCTTGGCGCACCCAGACTCAACAGCGGACAAAATTATCTTAAATGAAATAAAATCTTACCTCTTACTGATCATCACTTTCCTAGCCTTTTCCCGTATTTCACGGGGTCGGCTACCTAATATAGGGGATTAAACGAGAATACTGGTTTTTACACAGCAACTGTCATGTGACATACGCAATCCAGAAGTGAAATCAGACCCTATCCTAGATTAGGCTTTTGCCAGGTAGTGGCCAATCCAGCTGTCAAAGTATTCAAGCCACCAGAAGGTGTGATATGGCTTAGCGACTACCTACGACTTTTACTCTCAGCTTAGAAACTAAACGAATTTGGAATAAACTCAGTAATGTGGGCAATTGCTCAGGAGTCACCTTCACCTCTAGCTCAAGTTCGTCGATCCTAGACGCTCCCTGACTCGACAGCGGACGAAGTTATCGTAAAATTACAAAAAAATATATTATTTACTCACCTTTTTGCTGATGTGGGGTGAAAATATTTATCTAATTATTAGTCTACTCATGAAGGACGTGTTATAAATACCGCCTGTTCGTGTAATATCGAACAAGTCCAAATTACTAATTATTAATTTTCGTAGGCGGCTCGACTTAAGAACATTTATATTACCTACCAATTTTATTTTTTCGGGCTACACAGTGTCACTTTGTTAGTTATTTATATTATCAATCAACTCGCAATATGTGGTTAGACGAGGTGGTGGCCGGTTGAGTAAAGTCTTTGCGGAGTGGTGGCCAAGAGAAGGTCGCAGAAATTTTGATCGTCCAACAGCTAGATGGGTGGACAATATAGTAAGGGCAGCCGGCAAAACCTGAACAAGGCTAGTCTAAGATAGGCAGTCGTGGCACGAAAAAGAGGAGGCCTAAGCCCTGCAGTGGGTAAACAAGGGCCAAAATAATGATTCAACTCAACGGATTTCTAATTACATTCATCATACACCAGGTGGCGTCTTGTAGACTAGGCCATAGGTTTGCCATAGGCTAGGTGTAGTCCTAGTAGAAGTAATAGTCATCGTTTAATTTCTCTATGACGAACTTATTTATGAGCAAGTGAAATTACCAGCATGACTCACTCGATATTAAATTGTAGTTTGTCGCAAGTTTAAAATTTATCACCATAAATGACACACTCACGAAGTTTATTCTACATTTTACAGCCATAAATTGTAGTATTTGCTGTCTATGTTCGTTTTCAAAAGCGTACCTCTGACAAAACAATGCATCATTTTGTCTCTACATACTGTTGTGATAGTAATAGTTTGCCCGGCGGTCGGCATTTGTGTTGATTTGGTTGGTACACGATTTCACTTAAATAAGCTATACCTGTCATTTTCTGTCATTCATTAGCATTTCATTAGTTGTAGATAACACAGTTAACAGGAAAGAACGCCAAGTGAACAATTTATTTTAATTCTGTCAATATTTTTTAAAAGAATCTTTAGATAATAATTTAAATAAGACGTGACGGGAAAGGCTATTAACTAAAACCCTTTGAATTTTGTACGAATTCTAAATGACACGATTAAAATATATTACCTGTCGTCCCTTGCGATTCTCTCATAAAAGTAAATGCCAGGTATAGACTTATATTAGTTAAGTCGTGCGCTAACCGAATCGCCACCACTGTTTGTGTGAAACATTGTAGTGGAGCGGCGCGGTGTGGGCAAACTAACCTACCCCAACGGCTACCTTTTTACTCGCACTTTGCGTACGCCGCCATCGCCATAACAAACGGAAGTTCCAAGTTTGAACAACGCTAAACTTTGTTCTTTTTTATTGGCCAAACTGCCGGTTGTTCCAAGTTTAATCTTGTATTTTTGCGGGTAAAAGCTTGCTTGTATAAGTGGGCTTTTATATGCGAATTCAAGTTAAAGGATCAATTTCTGTCTAAGGCCTGTATTTATAATCAGCCCTAAAGTGTGACAGCGAGTTTGAGTCTGTAATCAGAATGTAATTTCAGTACAAACGGCCTGTCAAATCCATACTTAATATTGATCTCAATAAATACGAGCCTAAGACTGCTATGACGAAGATTTTTGTCTCGTTTCCTTGATATATTGAATAGCGTGTAATCAGTAGTGTAATGACCGTCAGATATTTAAAAGGTCATGAAATCTTTACAGTACGCAGTTTTGATTCATATCTTGAAAAAAATGACGCCGAGCTGAATACAAGAATGACTCATAAACTTAAGGCGTATTTTTTCCAATTATTGGATCGTACACATTTTTACAGCAAATCATAGCACACCCCTATAAATACCCTAATTTCTGAGTTCACCTGGGGGGTCACTCAGTGCGGGTTTGTTTTGCCCCGACGGGCCCGGCGCGACGCCCGGTTGTCGACCCCGGCCCTAGCCGCCCAGCCGCCCAGCCCGCCCCTTAGGGGGGCGATCGATGCACTGCAGTATAGATCCGTCTGCCGTCTAGACTGGGGGTAGGGGTTACACGTAAACCGGCGAATTGTAGATGCGAGAAAATTTGACGGTTAATTATTGTTTTAGGTGCGAACGGTGCTTTAGATTGAGCGGATATCTGAATTCATTATTTATGGTTTTTCTTGGAATTTTATTATTACTTTTGAAACAACTGTAATTCTATTTGGTAGGAAGGTTGAATTAAAAAAATAACCTTTAGCCTTCCGAATTAGTTTTATTTTATAAAATTTATCGCCGAAAACAGTTCTAGGGTCTTATCGACGTCTTACAATAATTTAAATACAATATTATTTTTTTCGGTGGTTCGATCCCTTATACTTGGTTGTCCATGTTTTAAAAATACACTAGCATGCCATATTTATTATAGTATAGGTAATCTAATTTATATAACATACAGAGTAATATTTATAATATACCCTTAATTCTGAGGATAATCCACAAAAACAGGTGGTTCGATTCATAAATTAAATAGTTGCCCGCTCGGGTAATAAACACGGAACCCTGTTTCAAAAGAGACAAAGGAATAAAAGTTTTCCACCCGCGGCTAAATAAGTTTCCCCGTTGGAATAAGATAATTAGGTACCGTAGGTAGTAAAATGTTGCCTATGCCCGTGTCCAGGATATCACCTGTTATCCTGCCAAGTTTTATTGAAATCCGTTCAGCCGTTTAGGCGTCAAAGAGCACCTGAGAGACAGTTACTTTTCCATTTACCTATATAATATTAGTAAGTAATATTATGGATTAAACCAGGCAACACATCTTTTACACAAACTTTGTTGTCCACAGGTTACCTCTTAACAAAGGTTGAAGGCAAAGTGGGCTCTCCGGAAACTCCACTATCAGATCTAGGTCTTATCTCATATAGATCTTACTGGAAGGAAGCTTTGCTCAAGAGACTTTGCTCAGCGCCTGGACCCACGTTGTGCATACGAGATTTGAGCAAAGACTTGGCGATTGCTTCGTCAGATATAGTGTCAACGTTGCAAGAAAGAGGGCTCATGAAGTATTGGAAGGGAAAGCATATATTGCTAAAGAAACAGGTTTGTACATTCTCTATTCATCATCTTCTAGCATTATCCTGTATCTCACGGGGTCCCGTACCTCCGGTCCTCGGATACCTTTTTTGATTGATACCTACTCAGGATTGTTCTGTGTCGCTTACTTTATTAATTCTCTTCGCCAACAGGAGGTCCTCGAGAAAGCGTCCCGATGCTTGGACCCTGCCTGCGCGATGATGTTTTTCAGAATTAATTGGGATTTTCACTGGTCGTTCGCGATTGCTCTCTGTTTTAGAATTGACAGATGCCCTCTGTAATATTAAGCGTTGGTTAGATTCCTGTTGCCTATAAATGTTAACCAAACCTTCGTGGCCAACAGGAGGTCCTGGAGGAGGTATCTCGTCGTGCAGAGCGCGCCCGCTGCGTGGACCCCCGCGTGCCTGCGCTGGTCGCCCCCGCACTGCAGCGCGCCGCCCCGCTGACGCCGCGCCCCCGCGCTCCCCCCCGCCCGCGCCGGAGGGGGGGCCCCCGCGCACGCCGCGCCCGCACCCCGCGAGCCGGCAGCTCGGCGGCGCGCGCGCTGCTCTAGCGAACGCCCACCGGCAAGGAGTGGCGGTTCCCGTGCTACCAGTAAGCAAGCAGGCGAAGTGTCGCGGCCCCTTAGGGCGGCTGCTAAATCAAGCGTGGTCTTGCGTACTAGTTCAATATGTGCTGGTTTTAATGCAAAAATTGCAACATACAAATTGACTTACACAATTTGTATGGGAAATTATTTTTTTCCTGAAAGAAATTCCTGATTAAAGTTGTTCAGTTTCGTTGACTGAGCAACCCCTATCAGTATTCGGTACGCTGTCCCTTACACCCGGTATAAAGGTGTGACCACACTTGACAAAGCGGACGCCCTTAAAGTTAATCTTTTTCAAGACTGAAAGTGACATCGAGTGTGTAAGACAAAAGTTTTGTAAAATCATGTTTCTATTACTCGAAATCACAGTCAATCCTGAAAAGGATAATTACGGGCCTGAAAAAGCTCGTTGTTTCGTGTAAGCCTGTTTTTCAGGTATTGCCAAAGTTAGACTACTTTATCGGTTGCTTTTATTGCGGGAATACAATTCGAGAAAAGGCTATTTTAGGCTATGAATCCGTCGTCAGTTTTCTTCTGAAAAGAGTTTGAACTTCTTGGCTAACTACGAAATAACGAGTCATTTTCAGTATGACAGAAAGTCGCGGAGTTATATAGATGCCTATAATGTTATAATAAGCAAGATTAAGTGAAAGTAGTGCACATACAGACGCCACCAATAACCGGAATATAACAAGTGTTTTACAGAACAATTAGCTGACCGCGTAGTGTATTAGAACTTAGTTATAATAAATGTTATGTTATTATTTTAAGCCGCCAAAAGCAATATTAAAGGCTGGTTTCAGTTACGCTAACTTCATTACATTTTATAATTTCAGACACAATACAATACATATTCCATCCATTATTGTAGGCAGTGACTGTTAGGGACTATAACTGATATTCTTTATCGCTACAATTTCTTGAATTTCCGCCGAAACCACGATTTTGTAACTAGACCTAGCCTTATTAGAAGAAAAAACTATAAAAGTTGCTTGGAACACTAAACGGCAGTTTGTCAATTCAGTACTGTTAAACCAGCCTTAATACTTAAAAGATTATGAATATAACCATTTGCCTTAAGTATGCATGCAGTGAAGAAAAGTAATGTGGATACGTAAATACAAAAGAAAAAATCAAATGTAGCGTAGGTACAGATGGAGGCAATCTTCTTGAGTATGTAGCAAGGTGCGGTAGGCAAACATCTGATATAGATTTTAGGGTAGAGGTCCGATGAATTAAATATCTAATTATGTTTCTTCTTTTTATTTCTTAATAAACTTAGAACGACAAGGCTTCGTGCTGTCGATTCTTGATCTTGACCCCCCCGCCATCGCGCCCCGCACCTCACCCCCGATCCCCCGAAGTTACTTCAAGAAGTTTGCCGCCATCTGTAGTATGCTGAATTTTCTCTTTGGTTTGATTTTTCTCTTCGGGCAATCATCAAATCAAATATGTATTTACGAATGATATGGATAGAATATGAACATCTGATACACTTTCAAAGAAGGACTTTCAAAGTACAACATATTATTGAGTGTTTAACTTTTTAAATATTTTGTAGTTTTTATAAGTAGCAGAATTTTATAAATATGTAGTTTAATAGTATAATTAAATTATGTAGGTAATTAAGTTCTTTAAAATCATGTTTTAGTAAGTGCCTAACTAAAGACCGTTTTACACGTCCACAAGTAGTGGCAAGTGGCAAGTGGCAAGCCCGGATGGTGTAGTGGATAGGGCCGCGGCCTTCTGTGCAGGAGGTCGTGGTTCGAATCCCACCATGTACCAATGTGTTTTTCGGTTTTCGAATTTCATATGTACGTTTATTCGGCGCTTATACGGTGAAGGAAAACATCGTGAGGATACCTGCATACACCTACGAAGAAATTCAAAGGTTGTGTGTAACCTAATCTAGGATTGGGTCTGGTTTCCCTTCTGGGTTGCGGAGGTCAGATGGCAGTCGCTCTGTGTAAAAACCAGTACCCTCGTTCAATCCCCTAGATTAGGTAGCCGACCCCGTGAAATACGGGAAAAAAGGCTAGGAAGATGATGAAGTACAGTGGCAAGTAGAAATTAGGTCAACTTACTGTTAGTACAGTACAGGGTGTTAAGAAAAGTAATGCTTTCCTTTAAACCACATGTTTAACTGATGATACCAAACAACTTTGCGAAAGCACAAAAATTTTTGCTCAAAAATATCCTTTTCCATACAAAAGTGCTCTTCTCATCTGCAATTTTGTACGGACAAGGCAAAATTTTATTTCAAGCTAAATTACTTGTGCTTTGCGAAAGTTGTTTGTCATCATTAGTAGACCATGTCGTTTAAAGGAACGCAGTTCATTTATTACACCCTGTATAGCAGCTAGAGATAAATATGTAATATAAACTTTTGAATGCATATGGTTTATCAGTCTATTGTTATTTTACTGTGATATTTGTGTGAATTGTATTTAAATGCGAGATCGTTTTTATGTTGATTATTCAATTTGAATCATTACTAAACATTGATTCGTGGAGAGCATGACTTAATTAAATCTTAACCAAAATGGTTGCCGTCCTTTTCTGTTCTTTCTGGATAGACAATGACAGGTGATTATTTTAGTCAGGATTTAGTAATTTTGTGCGTATACGGATCGATACCATTGTATGTTTAAAATTAAATTATGATGTTGATGATTATGATATGATTCATAATCATCAAGATCATAATTTATGATATGACAGACTAGCTGATAAATTTAGTGTATTACCTAATATTAACAACCATTATCTACTCTATTAATATTGACATATTTGGAGGAATTTATATTTTAAGATTTAGGGGTTTAAAAATTCAAGACGTACAAAAATAAACTTATTTAATTATTAAAATAAATTTATTTCTTAGTCTCCAAAATTCTCAGCATAAATTCTTAAAAATCCTTCTTGATCTTTCAAAATAATCGTGTTAAATAAGTAATTTAATTTATTATTGTGATTATGATTAGTAACCGATCAAATTTCATTATAATTTTGTAGTAAATATTTCTAAATTATTTAGTCTGCGCAGGGTCAGTTCACGCCGAGACACGACGCGACGCGACCCGACGCGCACTTTTCAAGAGCTTGATACAAAAACTCGAAAATTCCGCGCGGTATCACGTTGCGCCGCGCAGTACAGCGCTGCGTCTCGCGGCGTCGAGCGGCGCAGCGCGAAGTCATTGGCCTCTTCGAGTATCGTCACGTCGCGTCGCGTCTCGTTGTGAACTAACCCTTAAAAAATCCTAGTATAAATTGATAAAGCATCTCAAGAAGTCGACCGAATGGTCCTAAAGGCTTTTTACCCGACTGTCAAAGGGTTATTAATTATTTTTTTATACTTATTCATATCAATACAATTGAATAAAAGTAACTGGTTATAAAATTAACAGTTGTATGATTTACCATCCTCGAATTAAATAAACAACATATTTTTAAACATGATTAATCATGTTCTTCTTCAAATCCATATGTTTAAAATCTTTGGCGAATATTTTAGATTTACGTCTCTAACTTATAAAACTACAATCCCTTATATTACACATTGCTATTGAAAAGGCCATATTCTTGAAATATAAAACTGGCTTTTAATTAAACTACCAATACAATATATTAACAAGATCCTGGTGTAATAACCCTGGAGAAATTGTGAAAATATTTCTCTAAGTTCTTCTAATAATTATCCTACTCTATTAAACGGCCACTATGAAAGATGCACCCAATGTTTACTAGAGTAATATAACGCAAATGGTTGCTTATTCTGATACAGGATAATTTTCCGCAAGGAAAGGAACGGATTTAAAAGCTACTAAACCAAAATAAAATTTAACCATTTGCACATGTTAAGCATTACCTAAATGTCTCTGTGGCATAGTGGTCTGAGTCATGGGTTGCTCTGCTGATCAGGGTTCGATTCCTTCGGGGCCAACAGAAATATACATACATACATAAAATCACGCCTTTATCCCTAATGGGGTAGGCAGAGCAAAAACGATATGATATCTGTTAATGGTAAAACGCCTGATTGTCCGAAAAGAAAAAGGAGTTCGTGATTCGGAGGGCCGTCGGTCCCGGTCACTGTCTTTGATAATGGTCGTTACACAACAAACCATGTTTGATTCATCGGGTCATTGTTCGGCTCGAAAACCCACTCAATGAGAAGAAAAATCTAACCAGAAGTAACAAATGCTACTATGGTGTAACCATACGGTCTCTCTACCACATCACCTAGGTATTTTAACTAGTTGAGGGAGACCTCAGACCTCAGAAGCAGTTTAATAATAATGATTGGTTTGACTGAGCGCTTCTGCAAAGCTTATATAGTTCACTGCAAATTAAAACTTTCTTGAAGAGAAGGCAGTACTAACATTCCGTGTGTGCAAATCGCACGGTGCTTTTTTACCTTTTATTAGCATACGTTTAATTATTAACTGTAAAATAGACGAAGCGCGACCACGTCCGGTATCTATAGAACGTAAACAATTATTACAAATGCCGGAGCTAGAAAAACTATCTTTGCTCCGGTGGTTGGCTTCCATAGTTTTTGCCCATAACTCTCCAAGGGAAGAAACCTTATCGGCCGTTCTAAGAATAAGTATAGATGTTTAGCACTTTAATTATAACCGTAGGCAGTAAAAATGTATCATACATTAGGTAGCACAGAGTGCATAAAAGTAGAGAACGCGAGTATAACTTTATTATAATGATTATGGTAATAATTTTGATTAATTTATCTATTCTATCTTCTGATTGTGTTTGCTGAAAATTAACAGGTTGTTATAAAAGGTTTTCAGTTCCTTTTCATTAGAAAGTAGGAAGTTTTGAATTATTTTTCAGATCTTTCGAAAGGCATGTTGAACTGTTTTGCTCTGTTAACCAAGTCAGGGGTTTTGCAGCCTGGGGATCAATTCATTTAAGTAGAACTTTAATGAGTATGATTTTTCCAGCTTAGGACATTACAGGAATTGATTAGGTATTTCATGTCCGACAATGGGGATAAAAACTGGGAACTAAATGGCGCCACCAGCGAGTGTTCCTTTTTCCTGTGATTGGTCAGTAATCTGTCAATGTCAATGTCAATATCAGTTTTGCGTCTTCTCATTGGTGTCTTTTGGAACACTCGCTGGTGGCGCTATCTGCAATTAGCTTTGCGTTTTTATCCTCATTGAGATGATTCCGTGCTTTGGAGGGCGTGGAAAGCTACCGCTCCACCGGTCGTAACCAGGATCTATCGGGTCGATCGATTGAAAGTCCACAGGCCAAAAAAGGAGAAAATCTTTGCATACCAGAGCGAGGAGTGGTTTGTTATCAGCACCTATTAGCGCTTACGTGGTTATCAGGGTAACTACTGGCGTGACGTCACTCGGCAGCGATAAGGCGAGTCAGTGAACCTAGAATGACCAAGGTACAGGCTTGACTTGAGTCTATCTACGTAAGTAAAACAGTTGGTATAATGTAGGTATAACAAAAATCTTGGGATAAATAAGGCGGTTTTATTGTTGGAAGAGTTCCTTTACAGGTAAAGAAAAAGATGTATAGAAAGCAAATATTATTTCAATCTCTAATTTTTCTTATACCGGGAGTGCAAAAATTTGCCCAAACTTTACGGCGTGAAACTACCCATGAAACTGAACCACTTTCCCTAAGGAGCAGGTCGAAATATGAAAAAAAAACATTGGTCCTCCCATACAAAATAGCTCGAGCCGCTGCGCCGACACCATTGGGGCCTTTTTTTCATATTTCGACATAGGTATGTTTCTTGGATTTTTTTTCAGTTTCATGGGTAACTTTCACTCATACCACAGATTACTTATGAGCGCGGCGGGGCGCTCATACCCTAAAGTTCTCCCTGATTTATTCGTATGGCAAATTATATGAAGCATGTCAAATTCATGTCAAAATTATAATAAATAATAAACAATGCTATTGACTAAAATTGATGCCGTCCCTTTCTTTTCCCTCAGGATAGACAATGACATGTGACCATTGATTTGTGATTTTGTGCGCATACGAATCACCCCCAGTCGCACGATTATTATATATTCTATGACGATGGTATGAAAGGGGCTCAGGGGCACTGCTTAACCTAAGATAAACTTTCTTAATTACCAAAATAAATTTCTCCTATTCACAAAACAAATATCTAATAATAAATAATACAAAGAGCCACACAGCATCTAATCAGAAGAATGATTCAATATTATGCGCAAGTTTGTTCCACAGATAAGGTATGCAGAGTTCGATGTATTTAGCCATATCAAGGTCATTTGTGATTCGTTTTGAACTTGAACCACTGAGGGTGAAGACCTGTAGGCCCGTTTTATAAAACTACATTTTTTAATAACGAGTACATTGCGTGGGATGTTAGTATTTTAATATCCTTGGTATCCTAAAGGCCGAATTACTTAGCAACTGCGTGCCTACGTTATCTGATCTACGGGTTAGATTTCGAGCAAATGTGTTCGAGGAATTAAGAAGTTGTTGGCGGAAATGAAGGGCTGAGTGTGGTCATCAGATTTAATCAAAACCTAGCATATCTAAATCTACTCTACCTACCTACATATATACCAATATCGATTTCATTGCGTACTTTGGTAATGAAACGCGCAAAAACAAATTAATTTATGGTGACGAAATAAAATAATATTACGTGAGAAAGCTAAAGCGGAAGAAACCTTGCAATTCATAACACAACGAACTAAATATAGGTATAAGTAATTAATTGGGTCAAAATACATACTTTCAGACCTCTGCCATCTCTACGGCCGCTATATAATAAACCTTTTTAGTAAGTATACGTCCTTGTACAATCACCATGGATCTTTAAGGATTGGATCACTTTTTTCAGGAATTTTTTATCAGTCCTTGCGGCCGACAATGTTCTACGGTTTTTCTCAGAAGAATGAAGAAGCTAATCATTTTATATTGTAAAATAAAAATAAGGTTCATATTAATTTATTTTAGAGATTCTAATAAATTAGTTAATTGTTTAAACTATCTAACATCTCGACTCACAAACTTAGATGAAAGCGCTAGGACGCGCAGGTCATTTGTCGAACTCAAAAAATGTAGAGTCTTAAAAATGTCTTTCAGTCCCTAAGGTTCTTACCCTTTAACCTTAGGGTTTAAAAACAGCTTAAGGTTACAGTGGTGCCCTTGTTCGAGCATTGTCTCTTATAATGTCCAATGTGAACTGTTTGCGACCTTAAGGGCGATTGTTCACCCTGGCAGATAGATCGCACTTATAAATTAGTTATTTATTTGAATTCGTTCGTTTAATATTTATTCGCAAAAACTTAGCGTATCAGGGTGGTGCTATAACCGATTATATGCATCGAGAAATGTGTGAATCTACCCATGAAACTGAAAAACTTTCCCTAAGGAACATAGGCTGAAAAACGAAAAGATTTCTTTTTATTTTCCATACTATATACGCTATCAGCTGATGCATTTTGTATGAAAGGCTACAATTTTTTTTCGTTTTTCGACCTATGTTTCTTAGGGAAAGTTGTTCAGTTTCATGGGTAGATTCACACGTTTAACGATGCATATACTCTTTCTGTTACACGTTGTATAACCATCTTATTTTGACTATAAAACTTATAAAATTAGGTAGGTAGATTGTAGAGCAATAATAAAAATACTTGTGAGGCACAGGGCAGGGAGGTATTATTTTTAATACAACATTTTATTTAGATTAATTAAGTTCCAAGATTAACGCAGCGCATTCTTGTAGAGTCGACTCAGAGATGAAATTCCATTTTCTTATTTACATGTATTAGCGCATTAGAGCGATGACTAAACCAAAGTTTTGCATGGTGACGCATAGGAAATACATTAGTTAGTTTCGCGATAAGATAAAATTTATCGTGATCTCATTATCCCATTCCATCATTGTTATTTTCTCTTATTAAACAGATGATTTTCCATAATTTATGCACAGATAAAACACTTTTTTGGCTGACTCTACTTTTTCTTACTCACGGGGTAAAACGAATGAATGGATGGAGTTAATTTCAGAATCTTTTGGTCAGAGAGTTATTCGGTTCCCCTTTGAAGCCTCTTATGCGTAGAGCCATGGAGATATAGGTAGAGCTCATTAAATTCCGTCAACAATTAGTCAACATGTCGATAATGACCGCTGCGCCGGCGGCGGTAGAGTTGATTGTCAATTGTTTTACCGGCGGCGGCGGCAGAACCCGACTCGCCGCGACGCCGCAACCGAAGCCAGTCGCCTCGAGTTCAGTCTAGACACGCGCGCAGATGGCTCTACATCGATAGGGCTCTTTGATCCCACCAGTCGTGATTAGAATTCGAGGCTAGGACCACTTTTTGCACCTCGAGAGCACCAAAAATCATTGAGTGTCCAAACTTGTGAATGTCACGGGCTGAGTGACGACGGCGGCGAGGCGGCGGCGCGGGGGCGGCGGATTCGCGAGGAGGCTTCCGCGGGCGGGGTCAAAGACCCGTCCCCCGCGCCGGCGGCGGGCGCGCCAATGTCAGGGCCGGTGCAGCCGCGGTCAGCTGACGTCTGGAGGCGCGCGGGGGACGCGGGACGCCCGCCGGCCCAGAGGTGCAGTCGAGCCCCGATCCTCAACGGAGACGCACGCTTTTCCGGCCGCGGCACGCGCTATAAATAGAAAAATATATCAGGCGGCGGCGCGCGCTACTCCGGCGCCAGGGCTGTCCTCACCGAGTCAGGTACCTGAAGTAGCGCGCGCGGCCTCCCGACCCTGCAACGGATCAAGATGCTGGAGAGCCTGGGTGCTGAAGCCGCCGCACGCCCATTGTACTTCATCAGGTGCTCTGGTGATGATCGTTCCAGGCGCTTGTTGGAGTACACTTACCGTGTCGGCGGTGATCATCTCTCAAATTGCGAGTGGAGTTGGCAGAGTGTCCGGTCGGCATGGAGACGAACACGTGGTGTTGTGCGATGCGAGTACGTGGCGGCGAGCGTTGAGCGTCCAGCGTCACCAGGAGCGACGGGAATCGAGGAGGTAGGTAGCAGCAGCAGATGTGGGCGCGGAGACAAAGACGGCGGTGAGTCACTGGTGGGTTGTCGACCGCTGCAGGCCGGCGGCTGGCGGCTGGCGGCTGCCTGCACCCCCCGGCGCCGCATCCTCGCACCTAAAACCGCACATACACGAGCCACATTTGCATTGGTCATCGAACTCCCGCCGAAAGATCTCAACAAAGCAGCCCAAACTGGTTATCGCGTATTTTTCGACAGCCGTCCGCCGCCGCCGTTCTCTACGACTTTGTGTTTCATGTGCTTATACGACCGCCTGTGTTTTTTATGACGCGTTTAATTTTTGCAGAATTTTATTAGCTTTTAAGAAGGCCTTGACAGTCTGTCAGATTACAACAGACAATTAAGGATTCATGAGTGACTGTGTCGCTAACGAAAATCTAGTTAGAAACTTATAAGTAGAGTTACAAATAGAATTGGAATTTCTTTTCCATCCTACAGGATTTGAAAATGCGAAATTGAAAATGGCGAAACTAAAAGGATTGTATTTTTTGCAATTTGTTGTGTGACGTCATAGTGCCGCCAATATTTCCACCGGCTCCTTCGTCACAAAGGCCTGTTTATTCGTCACTAGCGCAGATTTCGAAATCTTCACCTTGCGTCACATTCGGCGAACCGCTTCGAACCATTTGCGAATCACTCGAATCGATTTTAAACCTTCGCCCGCTGCAAAGAGGTGGGCTTATGCGATATCTTCGCCCAGATATAATGCAAAGAGCCAATAAAAATACAAGTCTCGGGTGGATGACTCACAGGAATGCGTCTAATTGTAAGCAGCCGCAAAAAATCATCGCGTTAGGTTTCAAATTAAATTGAAGCGAAATCGAGGAGCTAACGTTGCATAGTATCGTGCAATCTGATAAAAAGCGATTCGACTTTGAAGCAACATTTAGTTTGTAATCGGTTGAATTCTGAGAACATAATGATAACGACGTGATAAACGTTTTCTTATATTGTTCAGATTTTTCCATGACTTCCATGCTGGACTGGGAGTGATAAAAAAACATATAATGTGCCAGCTGCATCTCCTCCCGGGCTTGCTGTAAAAACCAGCTAAGTGATTCGAGGGTTATAGTATATTGTAATTTAGGCAATGGGCAATACAGATCGATCTTAAACAACCCTCAAAACCTGTCGGACGTGGCGGAACAACCTTTGTTTGGGTCGTTGACGCTCTGCCTACCCCGTTAGGGATACAGGCGTGATACTATGTATGTATGTAATTATCAATGTGAACATTCTTAGTGTTTCAGATTGAATGAACTCGTGTAACCTCGGCATGACGAATCGCTTCTTTTAGATCTACATCATATCCATCATTTATAGAACACATTTTAGACGCAAAAGTATATTTAGTTTATTTATATTTTCTTACACATCAGATTAGAAAAAATCTGAGCATGAAATCACTACTCAATAATCTACTAATCGTAGATGGTGATTTTATGGTTAAAGAGCGAAACTTATGGAAAAAAATAACATACGCATTTCCATCGCAATACAATATACTTTATTGCACAACTAAACACAGATACCTATATCAAAATATATAGAAAAAGTCAGCACAATTGGCGGCGTCATTGCCAAAGTAGCAGATTCTATTCCAGGCAACCAGGCAGAAAAATCAAATACTACAAAGTCAAGCCGCGGTGATGGTAGCTAGAATTAGATGATATGTACACACGTTTTAGGTCTGTGTTAAATAATTGAGTCGGTCGAGTTGTTTTTGCACGTGTCGGTGAGGTCGGAGTTTTTCCTAGGCCAACGACTGTTGTCGCTAATGGCAAAACTATTTCGAAAAACTGTGTTTCATTCTGTACAAATTCACTTTATTATATTTAAATCTACTATAAGCAATAGGAGATAATAATAACAATTTTAAATCCATTTTCGCAACGTATGATCGATCAGTCATACTTACATAAGCTGAGGCTTTCAGTGGAAAATAGATAGAATTGTGTATTTCTGTTGGGACAGGTCGTCAGCCTATAGCCAAAACCCTCGCTGGCTTTTGCAGCTTGACTGGGAAGAGAAGCAGCTGGCATATTCTACTTTACTATTACAATCTCAAACCTTGCTTTATTTTATAATAACGCTTTAAGTATGTTAAAAATAAATAACACAAAACAAAAGTCACTTAATTTAAATGCGTACAAAACCGTTTCTTCCATATAAAAGACATCAACGCGTTACAAAATTCAATTAAAGAAAAACAAAACATTAAAAATTGTATGAACGTATGTGTAACTTCAAAATTAACATATAAAATCCAATTAGCTTGATTTAAATAGGTAAATTATATTTTAAAATGGCAACTTTTATTACAAACTGGCTGGTTGGCGCGAATTTTGCCAATGTTGGCTGTTGCTATGGGCCACCGTGGGGCCGACTTTTGCGAAACATTGCCAATCATTCTTGCTACACTTTTAACCGCTTGTGATTTAGTAATAAATCAATATTTCTACGTGACATCCTTATTGTAGCCAAGGATTAAAAAACGTTTGTTAAAATATGATGGATATAAAAATTTTATGGGTTAAACCGACAACTTAAATTGTTGTTTTTCCAAGTGTTTTTCGGATTAGTTTTAAACTGACAATACAACAGTTGACTTTATTAATTATTAAATGCACCTAAATTAAACTACATATAGGTATATATTTAATTGAATTCTTTTAAATTGAGACATTAATGTTTATAATCTCAATCATAGTCCGTCTTAAAACATTATATTTATATCAACCATCGCTAATATTATGTCTGGAACAGTCTGGACAGACAGACAGTACCTAGGACTAGGACGTCTATTAGTCTATTATCTGATCTAGATTTATATCTCTTTGATGGAGCCGGCACAGCTGTTGTAGTAATCATACCATCAAATTAATAAACAGGGTGTGTCGTAAATAGTGATCAATCTATTAAGACGTTGGTTCACATTTTATCATTTTACATTTTATCTAAGTATGTTATATTACAATTTAAAACAGCTCTATTAAAATCAAAAAGTCTTCCATGTTGGACTGGAAGCGATAGAAAAACATAGAATGTGCCAGCAAGAGGGTTTTAGTGTATTCCAATTTAGGCGATGGGCTGACAACCCGTCACTATAGCAATATACATAATTATCTATAATAATAACCCTCAAAACTACGTGAACTCAAAAGACGTGGCGGAACGATCTTTGTTTAGGTCGTTTTTGCTCTGCCTACCCCATTCGAGCGTGAAAAAGAAGTAAGACGATAATTGGAGTCGTGATTTTATGTATGTACTCGTATGTATGTATGAAATACTGTAAGTATCTACAGTTTTCAAAAATTTGCATGTTTTATTCAGTTTTATATTCGATTATTCGAATTACTCTTTCTTTAAAAATACTCAAATTGAGTTTGACCATTATTTAAGGCCCGTATTTATAATCAGCTCTCAAGAGTGACAGCGAGTTTGAGTTCGTATCAGAAATGTCATTCCAGTGCAAAATTATCTGTCAAATCCGCACTCAATATTGCTCTCGATCGCTTTATAGATACGAGCCTAAGACACTCTCTGTATAGAAAGAATGATGAAGAAGTTTTCTTATCGACTTAACTTCTACTTTGAGCACTTAGGTTACCTACCTATCTTGTCTAGACATTGGAATCAATTATTTCTCCGTAAAACTAGGTCAACATACAAAAATAACAATATAATAACAAGTATTGGATAAAATAAATTGAATAGATTTTAATAAGTACCTACAAACATTTACCTAGTTTAAGAGAAAATTATAACGTAGAGATAAAAAATATGTTTATGCTCGTTTTATAAACATCTTAGGGGGCGTACCGGGTATTCTAATAAATAAATAATTAGGACTAAATTTTAAAGATATCATTATTTTAAATGTAGGGTGGTTGCCTTACAGTAACTACCTAATTATTTTATTTTATAACATTCAATCAAAATACCAAGAAGTGGTATTTGGAACTGTATGTAGTTAGTAGTAAATTTATTAAAATAAGGAAAAGCAGCGGTTGCTTTGAAGGATAAAGAAATTTAAATTTTATAACGATCTACCCACGTAATTTTATTAATGTACGAGTGAGAAGTCTTCACAAATTAGAGTAAAAAATATAAACGCCCTATATAATCAAAATTTAAAAAAATCTTCAAAATCTTGTGCCGGAATTATAAAATTGGCACACATCACATACACCTATTTTTTTTTATAAACCTCAAAATAAGCGTTGTGTGTGTGTGAATCACTAGCACGGACCTTTGCTACGGCGTAGACATTCGTAGCGCCTACGCGACCTTTAGACACGGTAGGTTGGATGAAGTTTAAGTATTAATTTGAGAATATCAGTTCTCGTTTATTTGACAAGGAATCGTATAGTAAAATCTTGGACTTAACCTTGGTATGTGTTAAATAAACATGACTATCTTTTTGTAGTAGTTTGTCAAAAAAATATTAAAGTAGGAAATTAAAAATAACTTACTTATTGAAAGGAGTTTTAATTCGCCATGTTGCCTACTATCTCGGTAATTGGCAGAGAAATGGAACGTCCCAGGTTTAGTGAATTTTTATAATATTAATAAAATAAAATAGCAATATGAGTGCAAAAATCATTAATAAGTTAATTGTTTCAAGCGAATGATGACAACTTGATGACTACCTATAAAGTATCTTAGCGACCTACCAACTAGGCATCATAATGAAATTTTCTGTAAACGAAATATTTCATTAAAATAGCATGGTACAGGATTGAAACGAGGTTAATGACACTAGTCCGTCGCAAGGGCAAAGACGTTAAGGCAGACGAGATATTGTTTTGTTTGTGAAGGGTGTCTATACTTAACCCAAGAGTTGGACAATGAGGTGATTCATTCGAAGGACCAAGAAACTTATACATTTCTGTATTTATTGGTCCTCTCCAATTTTAACAGAGAATCTAAGGGTCGAATTTATAATCAGCTCTCAAGAGTGAAATCAAATTTGAGTTTGTATTAGAAATGTCATTTCAGTACAAAACCAAACCTGTCAAATCCAAACTTAATATTGCTCTCAATCTTGGTATTGCTTTATAAATACG